>JADRCD010214401.1:0-13046 GCA_019843815.1 Montemys delectorum | reverse complement strand
CTGCAGTGAGTTGTCCAGGCTTATGGAGCACTAACCACCACTGCAGTGAGTTGTCCAGGCTTATGGAGCACTAACCACCACTGCAGTGAGTTGTCCAGGCTTATGGAGCACTAACCACCACTGCAGTGAGTTGGGACTTAAGCGGCCTGTCATGTCCTCCAGACTTTTTTCTACAGCAGATCCCTGCTCCAGTTCTTACATTCTTTTTGCCCCTTCCTCCCTGAGTCTTGGAGAGTTCTTTTTGGATTTTTAAGGCATAGATAATTTATTTTGGAAATAAGAGAATTTGGCAAAAATTACTTTTTATCTATCTAGCTAAGTCTATTCAACCTTTCATTTATTTATACTTTTATTCTGTGTTGTATTTCTTTTGAGTTTTAAGGTGGCAGCATAGAATTTGGTTACTTTAATATGCTTTCTTGAACTGTGTACATAGAAGTGAACCCCAGTAATTCTGCTTAATTTGATTTCCTTTTTGTTTAGAGTTTATAATAGATGAGATATTGAGATATGGAGTTTATAATAGATGAGATCTCCCATGTTGTTTGTTATTGTGACAGTTTGTGTAAATCGTCTCGCAGTCCTCTGAGGTGGGATGTTTAAAGGCATTCTCTTGCTTCTTTTATATAATCCAAGTTTTTCAGTGTTGATTTTTATCGTCTTAGGTAGAACTGAAGTTTCCTGCACCAGGGAAACCTGGAAATTATCAGTATACAGTGTTTCTGAGATCAGACTCCTATATGGGCTTGGATCAGATTAAGCCACTAAAGGTAAGACTCGTGTAAAAACAAGTAGGCACAGTCACTGAAGATGGGCATGGATTGGGCCTTGAGCAAATGCCTGAGGAAAGTGTAGAGTGACTGAAGGAAAAAGATCATCTCACATGCGTTCAGTAATAGTTAGATTTTTAAGGAGCCTTGAACTTGGACTGTAAGTTGCTTTAGTGGACGTTTTAATGCGCTATAACAGGTAGTACATCTTAGGGCTTTCAGAGGCCTGGTGGGGGGGTTGGGTGGGGAACAGGGCTCAAATGTTTCCATAGACTTTACTGGAGTGTTTGTTGATTTCTGAAATGAAGATTTTTTTTCTTTTTTGTAGCTTTGGTTTTTTGTTTTGTTTTTTATTTTTATTTTTTTATCATCTTAGAACATAAGCTTTATGTATGGTTTGAAGCACAGTTCCCTTGAGCTTTTCATATAAGCCATTCTCTTATATTAGTGAGATTGTGCTAAGACATTGTAGCACTGTTCAGGGTGAAGGAGCCAGTAAAGGTGAGTCTGTCTGTCCTCTTGAGAGCTCGATATTTCTTGCCATAGAATTTTACTTCACAGAAATTTTTGGAAGGCATACTTGAATTTTTCTTCCTTCAGCCAAAGACTTCTAATTAGAGACCACTCAGTGTTATTTCATAGGACTCATGATTGTTAGTAGTTTGTGCCATACGTAGAAATACTTTCTTAAATGGTTGAACTTCGACAGAGTCAAAATGTTGAACTATATTAGAAATTGAATTACATTTCTGTCTAAGTATATTTAGTATTTTCATTTGCAGAATGAAGAATCTTTGTAATCAATGTGCTGAATTTAGAGTTGCGGCCACAAAGTCCACTTCTTTGTGATTGCCATGGTCAAAGAAAACCTTCACTAGATATTGTTTTCATTAGTCTCCAAATTTCTGACATACATATTTAATTGTTTATAGTTGGAAGTTCATGAGGCCAAGCCTGTGCCAGAAAACCACCCGCAGTGGGACACAGCAATAGAAGGCGACGAAGACCAGGAAGACAGTGAAGGGTTCGAAGACAGCTTTGAGGAAGAGGAGGAGGAAGAGGACGGTGGTGACTAACTCCTGTGCGTGGAGCACAGCGTTTGCACATCCTTGCAAACACCTGCTGCTTTGTGAGTGACAATAAAGCAGGAGCAGTGGAGGACTGATGTGGAGGGAAGTGTTATGTCTTTACTAGAAACGGATGCAAAAAATGGGCCGAGGGTGCCATGGTACAATCTGCAAAGGGTTTTTAAAGCCTCTCAGGTATGGGGGTGTGCGTTTATCTCATCTGCAAATGATAATAAATCCTTTGATGTTCCAACTGTCCAGAAGTGTGGGCTGTGCGTTACCTAATCAGATTATGCTCTCAGTAAAAGTCAAGGTACATGAAAAACAATCTATAAATGAGGAGCTTTTTTTTTTCAGCTTTAGTTTTAGTAAACATTAAAATATGGTAAACATCACAAATATGTTTTAAGTAATGTCTGCTCAAGTTTTTAATCTGTTAGTAAGCTCTTATTCATTTATCAATATTTTACAAATGATAAGATTGTAACAGTTCCATATGTGAGTTGAAACCATACTTTTCATCTGTCTTGGCCATAACTTCGCATTCTCACACATTCCACATAACACAGAGGGCTACATTTTAGAACTTTCCGTTCTTCATTGCCCAGAGTTAGCAGACATGGAAAAGTGGCTTTTATTGGCTTACAGCCTCTTCAAGCCTAGTGACGTCAGTGCAGGATCTAATTCATCTGATAAGCCTCAGGGCCCAAAGTGATGGTGGGACCACACGTTCTCTGATGCTTGGTTTATGTCATTCAACCTTTTGGAAAAGGTTCACTAGAAAAGCTGAACTACATTTGTAGCTTTTAATCTACCTGACTCTGTCAGAAGCCTTTTAAAGACAGCAAATACAGCATACAAAGGAGGCACTTTTGTATTCATTTGGACTCCTGTTAATAAAATAGAAGTTTGACTCATTTTATGTTTGTAATTGTGTGTGTCTTTTTACTCCTAGAGAAAGGGCATAAATAGGGTAATGTTTTATTTTTCAACTCTAAAGTTTAATATTGTACCTCACTGTGGAGGTGACTGCTATCTCTGTATACTCTTGGAAAACCCAGGGGGAGAACTCTTTTCTCTCATTTAGTACAACCTAAAAGGGCAGTGCTCAACACAGAGTAGAAATGTGTGTGTGTGTGTGTGTGTGTGTGTGTGTGTGTGTGTGTGTGCGCGTGATGAGTCACTGAGGCCAGAGGAATATTTTTATTACTAGACATAGAGGACACACACATCTACAATACTATAAGACTGACTGCAATAATCCTATCAAACTCTCCATAGGCCAAAGTACTGTTGCAATACTAACTGATGACCTGTTTATTTAAAAGGTTGCTACTCTTCCTGCAGAATTATCACTGGTATTTTGTTACTACAGTAGTTGGAAATAAAATTTGAAAATTATCAAAAATATGAATTTTTTTTGTTGTTGTTCTAAATTTAAGATGTAACACTTAACAGTTGTTCTCATTAGAATCTTGCTCCCTGGGTAAATGAGACCATCCCTTCTTCTGCAGGCACGGGTGTGTGGGTTTGCCTTCAGATCAAGTCTTACTGGGAAGCTCCAGGGTTGGCTGTAGCTGCTAGACATGCAAGTGTGAGGGAGTGAGTCAGCTTGTGTCAGGTGAGTGGAAACGGAACAACCCAAGTTGTACTGTATGCATTTCCTAGCTTTACTGAGGTAGCCAGGCTCAAGGGCGTCTTCTCTAGTGGCTCTTTTCCCTCTGCTAGGTGTACAGACTGTTCAAACAATTGGCCTCTCTGGTTTGAGATTCTCTGCTGAGGATTTTACACCCTGATAACAGCACCATGCTTACAAAACAGCATGTCTTCCATGATTCCAACAGTTTGTTTGCCTATTTTGTGATTATGTATCAACATCTCAATCTAAACAACCAATTTTCCTCTAACAAGTACTTTGGTGAAAGACTTCAGTTAGGGTGCTCATCTCTCTACTCAGTCACTAAACTCCATCTTCTTATTGTTCTCTGGATTAGTAATTTGGTAGGTTGCATTTTGTTGAAGGGAAATTGAGTACATATGAAATTAAGTAGTTTACATTGTGTAAAAGTTTTAGTCTCTAAATGTGCAGAATGTCAAGCTATAGCTTTCCACGAGGAGACTTCCTGCTAGGTGACAGTGTGGCAGGCGCAAAGGCTGACATTGGAAGATCTGACTGAGCTCTCAGACCCCAAAGCAGGTGCTTGCATAGTCTCTAAAATCTCGTGATCGTTGAGAAGAGTGGGGTACACTGAGTTAAGGTTCTGTATAAGGAGCAATCTCTTTTTTTGCTATGCCTTTCCCAGAATGCCCTTCTGCTTGCTGGGAAGCTCAGGCCTGTACCAGGCCTGTATGAGGTGTAGGAGTGGAATGCTAGTTCCTGCCATGTGGAACCAGGGAGTGTACTGAGGCTTTCTTAGTGTGATTTGATTTGGTTTTTGTGTTTTTGAAACTTACTATATAGCCTAGGCTGGCCTTGAACTCACAGTGTAGCCCAGGTTGTGGACCTTGTGATCCTCCTAGCCTCAGCCTCTTGAGTAATAGGATTATAGGCGAGAGCCACCACACCTGATGTTAAACATATTTACTACATTTATTCAGGTATGCACTCCAGCTGGCTCCTACCCCATGCACTGGAGTGTTATTTAGTAATAATGTGTATTTCAAGTGCACTACATGTTTTGAGGGATTGTTTATCATGTATTTGCTGAGCTTCCATGTCCGGGCTCTGTACTAGACACTGTAGCTGTATGGACACTCTCTAACTGTTAAGGACTTGGACTTATTAGTCAGCACATGCTGGGAATCTCTTCTTCTTTCTCCCTTGGCCTCACAGTGGCCAGTATTTAAGATGCCTCCCTCTTCCTTTCCTTCCTTTCCTTCCTTCCTTTCCTTTCCTTTCCTTTCTTGTTCTGTTGTTGATTTGCTTGATCTGGTCACTAGGCCGAGGAATTAGGCTTTAAGGAACTAGCTATTAAGTTAGTTGGCCTTTGCCTGTCCCCTCACCCACCACCCTTGAATAAAGCAACATGCATCTTTTGTTTTTAAATGCTTCTTTTTTGAAGCATTTTCTCGACTCTATGAATCCCCTATTTAGTCTGCCTTAAAGAGAAACAACGATCAGTGAACTGTAGCATGACATTGTACCAGCTGTGCAGTGGTTACTTAAGTGTGTCTCAAGATGTTAGCATCATACACTTAAACTTGACACTAGGGCTATTTTACAGACTTTAACAAACAAAACAGACGTCACCTTGTACATTTTCCTGTAACTGAGCTAAAAATCCAAATAGCAATCATGGGCATGCTTTAGAACTGTGGTTTCAGGCAGGGGTGTACATCCTGGGGGTATGCGGATGCTAAGTCCATTGAGAAAATGTTAAAATAATGATTCTTTGTATTTAATCTCATCCTTTTAAATTTCTATTTTTATGTGTTTTATAATTACATAATATATTGTACAGTTGTACACTTATATAATTTATAAATAAATAATACATTTATTGGTGCATTATTTTTTTTCCTGATTTGGGTGCATGATGAAAACATTCGGATCCTGCCAACTTTGTGGTATAGGTAGGGGGACATTTCACTGATCTGAAGGGTGGGGCTTTTGGTGCTCTGCTGTCTTGAGTTGACAGAGACATACTCCATTTGTTGTATCTAGATCTCCTGCTGTCCACAAGAGCAAAGATGACGGGTGCCCTTGGAGTTGAGCCATGAAAGAGGAAGGCCTGTATCTGCCATGAGCTGGGCAGTCATTAACTGCTGCAAGTTAAAGGCTGGCATGGGAAGGACCGACCCACCATGCAGGAGCCAAACCCTGCATAATGGTAGCAGTGGCCAACGCTTAGGTGTGAGCAGACTGTAAACATCACAGTTGCCTTGTATTTCCCAGCCTGGGTCCAGTAGAGGGCGATAGGACCATAATTAATTTTCTTTATAAAGAGTGTTCGGTGAGACTAAACCAATACCTCAGAAATGATTTTTATTTTTATTTATTTTTGAGATGGGCGATTGCATTTTTCCCAGTCGTGCCTCAGATTCTCGAACTCGTAGTCCTCCTTGAGTCTCTTGAACAGCTGGGACTGTAGGACGGCACCACTGTGCCCAGCTAAGAAATGTTCTCTGGGTTATCTGCACCTCCCAGAATTCCTTCCTTTCCCTTTGATCTGTACCCACCAACCCTTGCCTCCTCACCTATGTAATCCATTAAATGTGCATCTGGTTCGAAGGCAAACCCATTTGCTGCTAACTCCAAGAGACAGTCTATAGTGTATCCACTATGCTGGAACTACATTATATTGCTTGAGAGAAGTAGCAGTTAGGCAAAACGTTGATGTTCTCCTTATAAAATTGAATTTTTTTTTGTATGGTGTCAGCTATGAAGGGTCTGACATTTTTCTCTTTGTGCAAGCTAATTTGCCACATTTTCTAGGTGCTAGCTCCAACTTCCGGGTCAGGCACACCATGTGCTTTATGTCACCCAAACTTCTCCTGTTCTCCAAGTTACACGTGGGTGATGCCAAGTGGCTCGAGTGGACGTTGTGCATATTAACAGAGGAACTTTGAACTCGGGAACCTAGCCCTTTAAAATAGTGTGTGGACAGAGCTGTTCACTCCTTACTGCTATAACAGCAGATATATCCTCTGTTAGGAGGGAAATGATGCCTGTCTACCATGGCTCCATGGCTATTTGGACACAAACCTGTGAGAGGGGCAGCATGCAACCAGTGTGTGTGTGTGCGCGTGTGCGTGTGTGTGCGCGCGTGTGCGTGAGCGTGAGTGTGTGTGCATGTGTGCGTGTGTGTGTGCATGTGTGTGTGCGTGTGTGTGTGAGTGTGAGTGTGTATGTGTGTGTGCACGCGCGCACACATGAGCGTGCGCACGCTCAGAGAGAGAGAGAGAGAGAGAGAGAGAAGGAGGGAATGGGAGGGAGAGGGAGTGAGTTTGTGCGTGTGCTGAGATATACCTAAAGGTAAGAAATAAGTGGGCAGTGGCCTTTCAGCATGTGGGATACTGTATACATAAATAATATTATACCAGGAGATGCAGGGCACTTACCTTAAATGGAGTACGTTCTTAGCTTTAAAATAAAAACCTCACTTGATGACATACATTTAAGCCTCTTGCAAATGTTTGTCTTCCTATCAAGGATAGCTTTGTTTCCTTTGAAGATAGTAAACTTACATGCAACTACTAATCTAGAACTTTCTAGGCTGAATTCAGTCTGCCACCATGGGGAAGGGGCTGTGTGAAAAGCGATCCCTTTATTTGTTGTGCATTGTCATCTCAGAAGTTTTTGATTCTTGTCATCTGCATGCTTCCCTAGCACCGTGCCAGGTTGCTGCAGGCCTCTGCGTGAGGTAATCAGGGAGCCCCTGAAAGCCTATCATTGCCCTCTGAGGGCAGATTGCTTATTGCTTTAACTATCTCCGACATCTCGCGTAGAGATACTGCAGAGAACAGAGAGGGGGACCACATTTGCCAGTGAGGATTTTGATTTAGAAAATTCAGTGAAGGACTAGAATTGCTGGACTTAGAAACAGGTTGGAGGATTTCTCAGGGGAATATGGCATCCAGTGAGAGGCCTAGGGTAACCGTACCTCCTCATTGACATGCACTGCATCCCTCATCCCAATCCTGTTAACTTCACAATCACACCCAAAGTTTCTCCAACGTCTTCATTTCTTGATTCTCTGCCGCATTCTTGAGACTCCAGTCACTTCCCTT
Organism: Montemys delectorum; assembly: GCA_019843815.1. Classification (NCBI taxonomy): domain Eukaryota; kingdom Metazoa; phylum Chordata; class Mammalia; order Rodentia; family Muridae; genus Montemys; species Montemys delectorum. Next base: position 5,479 of record JADRCD010214401.1, on the reverse strand, counting down.
CAAAAGCTTACTGTTCCTCATGACAACACATTAAACACACAGGGTGGTGGCAAGGAGAAGGGAGAGGGGCAGTTAGGTTTTCCCACGGTCCCTAGGAGCCCTTGCCCCACCTCCCCACCCTACTCACAGGTCTGTGTCTTTTATGATGGAAATTATCAGGATTAATGTGATTATCTGAGAAGTGCTTTTGAGAGTGGGAGTGAGACTGGTGTTATGATCTACTGCAGTATTTCTTTGCACAAGGCAAGCCCCTGTGTCTTTCAAGTCTGCTGACTTAATGACAGGGTGTCTCACCAAATGTCGGGAGTGACAGACACCTCAGGGACAGCAGTTTAAGTTTGGCAATGCTCAGGATGGAGTAGAATTCTTACAGTTGGTGTGTTACTCAGAACAGTTTCTCAGAGTATGAAATCTTTAAAAAGCCTTTTACCTCCTGATTTCTGGAATTCTCTTTGGTGCTTAGCATCCAGTTGATCTAAGTTCCTCCAAAGAAAGGCACATGCAAATAGGATCTTTGGGGTTTGGGCTCAGAGCTCCCTCCTTTCAGTGATTCCGTGGCAGGGGTATGTGAGGATGCTGAGGGCATCTCTCCAGCTCTGTTCCAGAGACCCTTGGCTCCTGCCTTGCTCCTCTGAGGGTCAGACATGATATGAAGAAGGAACATTTCAAGCAAAGAGCCAGAGAAGAGGGGGGCTGTTAGATCCGGAGAGCTGCAGTGAGGACCCAGGCATCCCTGTGCACACTCCCAAGCCCCCGTTCCTTTAGCTTTCCAGTGCCTGTGTGGAATGGAATCACGTCCTAGTGTGTTCAGCAATTTACCTCAGCAGCCCACCTCAGCCAGGAGTGTTCCCGTCAGTGGGCCTGGGGTTATTCATGACTTAGTCCCTAGCTCAGAGGTCGCAGGCTGTCACAGCATTGGATCCAGCTGTATCCAGTTTTGTGAGATTCCAAGTTGGGTAAACCCATGTTAGCTAAACGCATGAATGTATTTTTTAAATCCCTCTCAAGTCGAGTGTTCATTGTAGGTCTGCATTGATATACTCTCCCCCAAGTCTTGAGTGTGGCCTTAGGAGCCCTAGAGAGGCCTAGACACTCAAAATGCCCTCCCAACTCATTTGCTGTTTCCTACAGCGTGGACCTAAGAACTTGACTTTTACCACCTTAACCCAAAGCATTAGAAAGATCTGCTCAGGGTACCCTTCTTATGAGATCAGACAGCTTCTTTTGACTTCCTGCCCAGAGATAGACTGTAGGGCCCCGGGCTACGTTCCTAGCACACCTCCCCCCATGCACACACGCCTTAACCTTTTTTATGGATTTCTTCTTTAACCTTTTGTAGTAAATTGTCGAAAGCTGCACTTTGATCCTCCTGCTGGAATTACAGGCCTGGCCTGGAGAATTTTTTGACGTTGACATGAAGGCCAAAGATGAAGGGTAAAGGCAGGCAAGCTGTTCCAGGCATGAACACTAGGTCAAGCTCAAAAGCTCATAAAAGCTCTTCTCAGTTCTATTTGCCGGTACCCAGTTACTAAAATTCACCCCAGCAATATGCTCATAATAAAATAAGACATACTTAAGATTGTCCCATGCAGGGCACCATCTGCATGATTTCCTCACCACTGAACTTCTGTTTCCCCTGGTCTGAGGCTTACAAAGTAACTATTGAACTGAAGTGTGAGTGCTCAGATATTTGAGGATGAGACTCCTTGTGTTACTTCTCATGACCCTGAGAAGGTTAGGGTTAGGGTTGGATGCAGTAAAAAATATTTTAAAATCCCAGTGCAGGGCTTGTGAGGTTGGAGCAAGGAGCAAGCAAGGAGACCATGGTGTGAGTCCACACGTCCTGAGAGTATGCTGTCAAGACGGGAGTTGCCGATGTTCACAACTGCTAGAAGTTGAGCAAATGAGGAATGGGAACTGACTTTTCCACAGAGGAGATGGTGTCGGTGTTCATGTGAGCAGTTCCAGCAAATTGCAATAGGGTAGGAATTAACAAAGCTGCTCCAATAACTCACAGTGTATGTAAGGCAGGGAAAGACCCCATGAGTCCCTGGAAGATCAGAGCAAGGCAGGATGCCCATTTTCACCACGTCTATTCAACCTGAAGCTGGGGTTTCAAGCCTGAGCAATTAGGGAAGAGAGAGAAACAAAAGGCACCAAAATTGGAAAGAAAAAAAAGCGAGATTATTTCTGTTCACACACGCTATGATCCTGTATGAAACCTGTTAGAACTCACAGATGCATTGCTCCAAAGTTGCAGAATGCAAAATCAACATATAAAAGTCAATTGTAATTTTGTACATTATAGTCTGAGAAGGGATTTGGAAAAAAACGATTCCATTTACAGTGTCATCAAAAGGAGTAAAAAGCGTTAGGACGAAACTACGGTGATGAAAACTATGAAGTATTGCTGAAGGAGACTGAAGAAGACATAGACTCCGTGCTCATGATGGAGGTCAGTGCTCCTGAGGTTTCTACAGTCAGTAGGACCCCCAGAGGTTTTGTTCTGTTTTTCATTTTGTTTTTACAGGAACAGAAAAACAGTCTTAAACTTTATATGGAATGTCAAGGGAGCCCTTGGGTGGGGGTGGGGAGAGAACAAAGCTAAAGGAGGCACTAGTCTTTATTTTAAAACTACAGTAATCAAAACAGCATGCTACTGGCATAACGACAGACAGACAGACAGACAGACAGACAGACAGAATAGAGAGCCTAGAAATAAGTCTTTGCATATACGGTCAAATACTTTTTTGTTGTTTGTCCATTTTTGATTTGTTTTTTTGAGACAGTGTCTCTATGTAGTCCTGGCTGTTCTGGAACTCACAGTGAAGAGCGGGTAGGAAATCACACAGATCTGCCTGCCTCTGCCTACAGGACTGCTAGGACTAAAGGGACACACCACCACACCCATATTGGTCAAATAGTTTTTAACAAAGGTATCCAGACCAATCAGTTGAGAAAAGATGGCATTTTCAACAAATGGGTACTGGAAAGACCAGACATGCATAGGTAAGGAATGAACTTGGAGCCTTACTTATTAACATCATATACAAAAATCAACTCACAAAGAACTAAAGAGCTAACAGCATTAAGACCTAAGGCTATATAAAAAAACAAAAAAGCTCTTAGAAAAAAATAAAGGGAAACTCTTCATGCTCATAGGTCTCATGCTCTTAGGTCTAGCAGTGATCACTTGGATACGATACCAAAAATATGTACAACAAAACTTAAAAAATAGACAAATTGGATTTCGTGGAAATTGCCCATAATCCTACCTCTTGGGAGGACCAAAATTTCAGGGGCAGCCTGGGTTATACAGGAGAACATCTTTTTAAAAATGGGGACAGGTAACATAGAGAAAAGTGGAAAAATACTTAATACAAATTAAAATATTTATATAAAATAAAATATTTACATGTATGTAAATATATTTATAACCTGAATATATAGAGAGAGGTGAAAAACTCACCAAAAAACAAGCTACCTGTTTCAAAGACTTGGATTAGTACTTTTATGAAGATTACAAAAGAATGCAAGCAAATACACAAGAAGTTACTCAATCACTCAACCACAGAAGCTCAGGTGTCAGTAAGCTGGCTACTGTAAAGGAAACAAAGTAACAAGTGTTGGCAAGGAGATATGGAAGCTGGGACTGTTGTGCATTGTTCAAATGCTGCCACCACAGCAGCTCCGTCTCTGCAGTGTACCTGAAAGAAATGACAGTAGATGTTGGTACAGTGTGATCCTAAAATGTGGAAACAACTGTAGTGAAAAATGTCGGTCTCTTAAAAAACCCAGTTATGTTATGTAATTATATTTTTGTTTTAATCCCTGCTGCAGGATATGGGGCTGCTTCAGAGTGTCCACAGCAGCTGACTATGATTTGTCTAGTGCTCTGGCAGGGGCGTGATTCTGCCAGCTGCAGATAGTTTATGTTTGGAATTCTGGGGACTCTTGAGAAGGGTATAAACCATGCCAGAGTTCCCAGAGATTGGGGAGGCTGCTGTTCTCCCTGCTGCTGCTGGTTTCTGTTGCTGTGGTTTGTCAAGTGGTCGTGAGCAAAGAGACAAGAAGAAATGGGATACTTTGATGATGATCAACACTGCCCCCAAGGAACTCAACACTCTTCGTCAGCAGGAAATAGTCTAATGAGATGGACATCCCTTTTCCTCTAAACACCTCTTTCTCTCCTACCTAATGTTAGGGGGTTGGGTGGGATTGAGGTGGAGAAGGGTGGTAGGTAAAAGAATCCAATAAAGGAGCCAAAAAGAATGGTTACAGGAAATGATACAGGCAACTACTATTGAATGAACAGACAAAATAAACTGGCTATTCCACCTTCAGAAGGAACTAGATTCTGCCATATGCTAAAGCACACATAAACCCTGACATCATATACAATACTGTCCTATGAGAAATAGAAGTCACAAAAGATAACTACTCTGTGACTCTAAATATCTGAGGCACTTTACTGTTGTCCAAAGCTGAGAGGCAGAAATTGAAAGCTGTGGTTTCTGGGACTAGAGGGGGGAGAGGTGGGAGTTACCATGTAATGGGCACAGCACTTCTCTTACAAGACAGAAAGCTCTCTGGAGGTGGATGGTGGTGATAGTTGCCCATGATGAGTGTACCAAATAGCACTGGAGGATGCATACCAAGCATCTAATATGGTAACTTTTATTTTGTGTAATTTGCCACAATAAGACTAAAATGGAGAGGGGAGAGGAGATCTAGTTTGTCACTGGGATAGGAGTCTACAAATAGATCCAGAAGAAGGTCCACATCTGTGGACGGTACACACTTGATGTGTACACCAGGCTGGTGCTGGAGGACAAGCGGAGGTGGTGTATGACAGAAGGCATTTTAGGATACGGAATTGGGACGATAGTGTGTCCAATTGGGGGAAGGAATGATACATGGTCCTGTCTCATGCCTTATACAACAATTAATCCCAGGTGGCATCTAATTCTAACTTTGAAAGGCAAAATAGTCTGGTCTTTTAGAAAATAATGTAGAATAGGTTTACGACCCAAGGGTAGGAAAATAAATTTTAAGCAGGATGCAATAAACATTCCCCAATAGAAAAACCAGATTGAGAAGTTGGATTGTATTTGAATGACAAGTCTCTTATTTTTCAAAGACAGTGAGGGAGCCTAAAAGGGAGGCCACAGAGTGGGGAAGGTGTCTGCGCCCACATCATTGGCAGAGAATTGGCCTCTCTACTAAGCAAAGCCATGACAAACTTTTTTTAAAAAAATGCTTGGGGTTGGGGTGGGGGTCACTCAGGAGGGAAATGAGATAATGAATTGAAAAAGGCCCCTCCTAGAGTTCAGGGGCAGATCCTGAGTGGTTGGAAGTACAAGAGATTTCTTTTTTCCCCTACAGTGTTTCTTAGGAATCAAGAACTCTCGTGAACAAATATAGGAGGAAGCATCTTGAATGGGGAAAGAAGTTGGACCCGATGGGACCTAGGCAAACC
>JADRCD010214399.1:0-28958 GCA_019843815.1 Montemys delectorum | reverse complement strand
TAGACAAGTACCAGTAAAGGAGACAACAAGAGCACAGCAGCCAATGCTCCAGAAGAAAATACTCATATAAAACAAGATCCTGAGCCAAAGAGGGTGCAGAAGCAATAGCTGATAATTTATTGCCCCAGGAGCCTCTGGATCCATTATAGTTTCAGCCTTGGCTTAAAGAAAGCTTTCATAACGGCAGGTAACTGCCATCTGTAAGACACTATCAGATCACATATGCCTAATAATGCTCTCTCATTTTGATCCAGTGTTTTACAGCTCACACAGGGGCACTGCATGCCCAGCCTCATTTGATTCTCTTAACAACCTATTAAGCAGGTGGTAGAGATACCCTCTGTAAGGGCTGCATTTTGTTCTTCAGAGAGATGTTGTAATAGACCACTGCATCTGCCTGCCCACTCTGCAAGTATATGTGGATAGGCCACTCTGTCTCAAGCCCCAAAAGGATGAGAGCAAAGGGGAGGGAGAAGGAGAATGAGGAGAAAGGGGAGAAAGCAGAGGTGGCCCAAATAAGCTCTACATACATACCCATGATGCTAGGGTATCCCTAAACTCTAAGAAGGTGGTTGGCAGACCTCTATGGATGAAAGCTAACAGAGATTAGAGGGAGGGATTCACAATCTTTAAGAGAAATACACAGTGATGCTGATTCTGAGGAGTTTCCTAAATTAAAAGAGAAATCCCATAAATCCCAGGCTTTTCAGTCTGACCCCGAGGAAATGATAGGACTATGGAAGCGTGCCTAGTGAGTATGCAGGAAGCTTGGGCATTGTTCCCAATGAGGTAAAATCAGGCATTGAGGGATGTACTTTCTATTCCCATTGCTCAAGAAGTGGGGTGGGTGGAAACAAGAGCAGAAGATGAAAGTCATCCCAGCTACACCCCATTTGAAGCCAACCTGGGATATGAGACTCTGCCTGCTTAAAGGATATAAAAAGAAATGGAAGGATTACTCTATTCTCGTTACGAAACAATACATATTATAAATCAGATGATAATTTTTTAAAAACATATTATTTTGGCTCTTTTTAATTACATTTAAAGTATGTACACTGAAGAACATAAAGCGATTGTCCAATTAATCAGGTGACCAGTATTTCTATCATCTTAATCATGTGTCATTTCATGGTGAGAGGCAATTTTGAACTCTCTTCTAATTCTTGGTATACTTCCTAATTCGTTCAGCTGTCAACATGACACAGCCCAGAGTTATCTGAGGGAGTCCCAGTTGCTTCATTGTCTCATCTGTCCTGCAACAAGAGGACCCTGTGGCCAAGGCTAATTAGGTGGCTCTAGTCATGAACTAGAGGGAGTAAGTCACGTTGCTCCATGGCTTCTACTTCAAGCTTCTACTCTGAGTTCCTGTTTGACACTTTCCCTTGATGATGGACTAGAACCTGTAAGATAATCTAAATCCTTTCCTCACCAAGTTGCTTTTGGTCATGATGTTTTGGTCATGATTCACTCAGCAATGAAAGGCAACTTGATTCTTTTGGTGTGACAGGTATTGTGGCCTCAAGTTTGGACACCAGGTACCCTGGATGTGGTGCTTGCATGGCTTGTTCAAGGCAATCCATCAGTGATAAACATTTGCTAGGAAACTGTTTTCTGTTGAGTTCCAGCTTTGGAATGTAATCCTGTGCTTCTCAATTTCAGTCTGTATATAACACTTTGGACTCTTGCTATAGGTTAGAGTTAGGTTCAAAATGTCCAGAGCTGAGATCCAGCTATGAGAAGGAGCTACCTGATAAGACATTGGTCCTTAAAGCTCAGTGTGGATGACAGGTTCCTAAGTGACTCTCTTGGTTATTCTTGAGAACGAATATAAAGTAATAGGACACAAATAGTAATAAGAGCGATTCTAGTAAAGAGAAAATAGATGGAAAATAGAAAATTAGTCTTGACCTTTAGGGCCAGTGTGGGATTTTGACCCAATGTAAAAGATCCAGCTCACTGGTGCCACAACTCTGTAGTCCTCAGATCTCCAGGAATCTCAAAAAGCATCTGCAGGAATTGTTGAGTTGTTTTAAATATTCTAAAACTAACAACTGAAAATTAAATGTATACACATAGCCAGCCTTCATTTGTTCATGAAAATGTAGACTCATTAATAAAATTTACTATAGTGTTATGTCTCTTTATTCTTGCCGATGCTAGCTTAGTACTCATCTGGGCTTCATTTAAAATATATACGTCTTTGACTAATAAAAATAAGAAAATGAATTAAGTATTCATAAATGCAGTTCAAGCACTAGAAACTAAAATAAAATACTTGGTAGTAAAAAAAACTGTTGGAAAGTAATTCAATTTTTTTATTTCATGGTATTGCTTTATTATTCAGTTTTATCTCTAGAAGTTTTATTTATCTGTTTATATGGTACATTGTTTGGCATTCTCTTAGGTCTATAAATATTAACTTAGCAAAAGTTTAAGAGTAAACTAAAAAAAAAGGCACAAAACCTACTAGTTCACCTCAAGATAGTGGTAATTGTACTTTATAAGCAACCTACTATGTGTCAGCCACTAGTACTGATTATCTGTCACACTAATTCATCAGAATTGCTTCACATATGATTGGACTTTAAAAATTGGGCTGAAGATATGGCTCAGCAGTTATGAGCTCTTACTGCTCTCACGGGGAATACAGGTTTGGTTCCCTAGACCCACAGAGCAGTTTACAAACAACTGTAACATCAGTTCCAGAGGAGCCCATGTCCTGCTTGCTTGCTAGAGTTCCAGCATGCATGTGATATGCATGTGTACTTCAGGCACACGAACACACACACACATTTAAAGTAAGATTTGTATGTGTTATATGTATATGTGTATGTTTTTGTGTACACATTGAGGCATGTGTGGTCCAAGGTTGATGTCAAGTGGATTCTTCTGCAATTTTCTACCTTATAGATTGAGACAGAGTATCTCACCAATTCAATAAGACTCCCTGTCCAGCGAGTCTTGGGCCCATCTGGCTCTGCTTCTCAAGTGCTCTGATTAAAAGGGAACCCTGCCATCTTTGTCTTTTTGTATGGCTGATGATGATGTAAAATGAGGCCCTCATGCTTTTGTTCTGTTTTGACAAACATTTTAACCTAAAAATAGATATTTTATGCACAAAATAACTAAGCCTTAGAAACATACAGTAACTAATCCGGAAACCCAGACCAAATAAAAGGATTGTCTAGCAGTGAAGCCTACATCTCTACCCCAAACCATAAAATCCTAAATAAAATCTAAGATTCTGCAATCTTAAGTTGCTGTTATAGTCTAGCCTATGTCTGTCTGAACATGGAAGGAAAATTACTGACTTACTTACTTACTTGTACCTAAGCTCTTTGCAAAAGTGTTCATGTGGCTGAGAGAAGTATAAGTGGACCCCAGTGTTCTCTATAGCCAGCAGCAAGCTGCCATTTCTCCTAAAGACCCAAACCCTTCTCTCGAGCAGGCACACAAAGGAAAAGACACTCATCCCACAAAAGCCCTGGTGGGAATGCAAACCGAATTCTATGTGTTTGCCCTGAGGGCACCATAGAACAAACACGAGTTTAGAATGAAATAAATCTAGATCTCACCCTGATCCTCACATAACTGTCTTCTGAACACTGGCAGTTCACGGACTTTGCTGAACCATTTTATTATCTGATCAAAGTGGGATAATACTGGATTTTTCACTGGAGGGTGGTGAGAACGAAATCACCCTTTGTAGGCAGAGCCCCTGGCACATGTGAAGCACTAAGCAAATATATCAGTAGCCCTGTTCAGACCAGCTGCTTTCCACTTTTTTGGCTTGTATCTGCAAAATCAGAGGCTTCTAACCGAAATTACCCCCTTGACCCTGGATAATCCGCAACATAAAATCTGAGCTGTTTGGTCACCTGACTCTAGTTCAAGCATTCTCAGAATTGCTAGATATGATAACTAAAGATGGATGATAAAATAAATGATAATGGCAAACGTAAAACAAGTGATAATAGTAAGATAAAAAAAAAAAATCTGTGGTGTATAGACCACAGTTATAACCAGAGTAGACTTGCCGTGACTACCCAGAGGGCAAAGCGCTTTCCTGAGTGTTAGAAGCTCAGTCTGGCAAGGCATCCTTACTTCCCACATCGATAAGGTTTAAAAGATATAAATAAGCATACAAAGTCAATTTTAAGAAATCATGAAAATGGTGTATGCCTGATGTCAAAAGGTCAGACTGACATCTACAGAGTGGTAAAGGGTAGGCAGTGTAAAACAGCTTCGTGATGGTATCATTAGTAACATAGAACAATGGTTTTGTTCAGGGGATTATAAAATGGAAAAGAAAAGAAAACTTAGTAGGAGAGTGAAAAGCCCATGGCTTTAATTTTTCACGACTCTTGGTGCTCTGTGAAGCACATGATATCTCCGATCCTTCCATTCTATTCAGATTCTCTTTGCGTAGCCAGCACCAGACCCTGTGTTCACAGAGTCTGACAAATACTGAATTTTTTGTTGTTGTTGTTAGCATCACCATTGAGGGATTTCTTATTTTGCTCCCTGAGAACACTTGTGTGGAATGAGTTCTGCAAGTTGACTCAAGTCTGTCCCAGCTGGGTCCTTTCTCCTGCTGGAAAGGCAAGCCAGAAGAGGTAGCCTGGCTTCCAGCAAGGCAACTGCCACCATGCAGCCCAGGAAGCCTGCAGAGATCCGATGGCAGATATCATTTGCAAGGACAGAAAAAGAACTAGAGTTGGCACAAATAACAGTATTTCAGATTGAAGAGGACAAACCCTAGCGAAATTCTAACTCTGTCTTCAGAATTGTGAAACACTGGCAAATCTTCCAGGATGTGACTTAGCTTCCTACCTCGGCATCATGGTAGTATATTCTTATAATTGAAATACTAGCCAAGTGAATTACTTGTTTCTAAACTAGCAATGATCCCTCTTATCCTACTGATATAAATATGGAATCATCAAAATGCCATCTTTATTTTTCATTAATTTATTTATTCACTTTATATCCTAGTCACACACACATACACACACACACACACACACACACACACACACACACACACACACCTATCACTTCTCTACTCCCAGTCCCATCCTTATAACTTCATTCCTCTATTACTCTTTCCCCTGCTCCTCAGAGAAGGGGAAGTCTCTCTTGGTTACCACTCTGCCCTGGGACATCTATTTATAGCAGAACTAAGTTCATCCTCTTCTACTGAGACCCAACCAGGCAGTCCACTTAAGGGAAGGGGATCCAATGACAAGCAACAGAGTCAGAGACATCCCCAGCTCCAATTGTTAGGGGACCCACATGGAGACCAACCTGTACCTCTGTTACAAATGTTTAGGGGCCTAGGTCCAGCCCCTGAGTGGTCTTTGGTTGGTGGTCTCTGTGAACCCCCATGGGCCTACTTAGTTGACTCTATAGGTTTTTTTGTGGTATCCTTGAACCCTCACTGTTCCACAAGATTTACTGAGCTCTGCCTGATGTTTGGCTGTGGGTCTCTGCATCTGCTTTCATCTACTGCTGGATGACACCTCCCAGGAGACAGTTATGCTAGGCTCCTGTCTGCAAGTATAGCAGAGTATCATTAATAGTGTTGGCTTGGCTCTCTCACATGGGATGGGTCTCAAGTTGGGCCAGTCACTGGTTGACCATTCCCTCAATCTCTGCTCCATCTTTACCCTTGTGCATCTTGTAGGCACACAAAGTTTTGTTGAAGGTTTTATGGATGGATTGATATCCCCCTCCATCCATCCATTGGATGTCCTACCTGGCTACAGGAGGTAACCTTGTCAGTCTCTATCTCTCAAGTTGCTGAGAATCTCAGTTAGAGCTGTTTCCTCATTTTACTACGAATGCCTGTGAATGTCTGAGAGTGTTTAATGCCATGGTGAGTTCTTTGAGTGAGATGTTCTATACTTTTTTGATCCTTAGCACGTTAATATGTAATATTGGGCATACATTATTATTGTTGAGTGAGCAGTAACTATATGAAAGAATAAATAAAGGAACAAGAAAGGAAGTACGGAAGCCATTTCCTGCCTGGGCTGTCATTAAGAGGCTAGTGTAAACATATTAGGTTACACTATTTAATGAGTTCACACTTCCTGCTAGCAACAAGCTAAGTACATTGTATATAATCTTCTTTTTTCATCTTCACACTACCAGTGTGAGATAGCGAGAATTATTAGTCTCATATCAGCAGGAAAGAAAAATAATTAGAAGCTTGGGCAAACAGAAAAACTTGCACAAGGCTACACTGTCAGAAAGTCACAGACAGACTGGCACCATCTCCTCATGGAGCTCCACACTGAGTAAATGCTCTGATTGTGTATTTTTGATTCTTCTCTCAGCATTATGATATTATCCATTCATCCACTCACCCATTCAATGACATCTATTCAAAAGCATAGAATTTACCTTTAATCAGTTCTGTTAAGCTCCAGAGAGTACAAAAAATAAAATTAAAAAAAAGTTTAAAGTATCTCATTTCTTGTATTTTTCTGCCAGAGAGCATTAAATTGTTTTAGATGAAAACTAATTGCTTATATCTCAGCCTTGTCTAACAGCAACTCAGTAGCCATAGTAGTAGCTGCATGTTCCTCTTTCTGCCCTCACTGTCCATCAAAGTGACATGTGGTGAGGACTCTGAATATCTGCTAAAATGAATGGACTGGATAGTTTGGGTAACAGTTACTAGTTCAGACATCCTTCCTTCCATTTTCTATATGCTTTGTGAGGACCAGGACTATATCTTTGTGTGAACTATTTTTACCACACAACTACCATAGTTCCCAGTATGGACATTGGATATAGTAAGAACCCAGAAAATTAATGTTAATAATAAAAAATTGTGATTTCATGGTAGAATTGATATATCTTGTCTATTCATTACTGAAAACTTTTAATCTGGAGTTAGTAGAAAGTCACGACCTTCAGTGTGTGGTTGTCAATAAAACGGACATCTATTCCAAATTTGACACAACGCTCTATTTGCTTTGCCTCTTCCTTTCTGGAATTTCTTGTACTTTCCATAAGGTACTCACAAAAGTAGACAAGATATAAATCTATAAACTTATCCCCTCTGATGAATGCAAGAAAAAAAAATCCCACAATCAGACTCTAGCCAAATTTTTCTCTAGGAATGATTGTGTTAAGTTGATTAACTAAAGACATGAGATAAAGAATTTATGGTAGAGAGACAGCCACACTGAACAGAATGCCTTTGATTGGGGCTGTCCATTTGGTGCAAGCTGCATTCTTGTCTATTCTATAGTTTAGTTGAGACACTTGAAATTGGAGCAGATTCCCAATTCATCTTTTTTTTTTTTTTTCGGTTTTGTTTCTTTTCTCTGAGTTAGATTATTTTTGTCACTTCCCTTCTAATGAGTCTTTTTTTAATTATTTATTTTTTGAATACACTTTTCATCCAATCACAGACCCCCTCTCTCCCCTTTTTCCAGTTCCACCCTTAGAATTCTCTCCCTTCATTGTGCCCTCCTCTTCTTCTCAGAGAAGGTGAGCCCTTCTTTGGTACTGTAAATGGTTCCAAAGACTATTTTGATACAGGTTGTTAAAGAACAAAATGAAAATGAAAAGGGTAAACAGCATTAAATTTTACAACAGGACTAGAGAGATTTATTTGAGATTTTTTCAAAGTCAAGCTATAGAGATTCAAACAATAAGAAAAGAGGTTATTTGCCCAAATAAGATAATGCTTAAGCAACTCATAAGAAATTCCTAGAAGAGAGGGAAGACAATTTAATAATTTCATATGATAGCATCTAATTGAATAATAGGCAGTGTCCTTACAGGACTTATGGTGGACAAAAAAAGGTGGAAGACAACTGTAGAAACTTAAGTCACAGCCCAATGTGTCACCATGAAATATCTCCATTCCTCCAACCCTCCCTCCCTCCCTTCCTTTCTTCTTTCATTTCTTCCCTCTTTTTCTTCTCCAGCTCCCATCCTTCCTGATATGCATTTACTCATTGTTTATACATAAACTATTGTACATATGTCTTTATATATGCATATGTTCTGTCATGTCCAAGATAGACTACTTAATTCTAAAATTATGAATGGTAAATGCTCTTTCTTCATTCAAAGCCATCTGACTGCAAAGGCTTGGAGAACAAAGGGGCGCACAGAATTTGCAGATGACAACAGATGAGAAGACTGAAAATATGGACAGCATTTGCCTGTGACCAAGGAGAGTGCTCTAGATAGGAAGCAGCATTCCAAGAAGAGGAAAACAACAGGTACAAAAGGAGGCAGTGATTCTCTCCAGCACCTGCTCTAGCTGGTTAAGTACACAAGTTAGTTAACTATGACATTACGTCCTCCGATATGAATGGGCAATGTTGAAGTTTTGTCACCATGACAAAATGCCTAACAAAACATTTTAAAAGAAGAAAGATGCACTTTAGTTTATGGCATGCCGAGGCAAGTATTGTAGAGTAGCTCACATCACAGCATCCAGAAAGCAAAGTCAGAGACAGAGGAGAATCTGCCTAGTAGCTGACTTTCTCCTTTATGTTATTGTTAATGTTGTTATGCATTCTCCATTGTGTTTGTTTGGTTTGTGGATTTTGTTTTAAAACAAAATCTTACTCTGTAGCTCAAGATAGATATAAACTCAGAGCAATACTCCTGCCTCAGCCTCTCAAATACTACAATTATAAAGCAATCATGACCTCTTTCTCCTCTTTTCCTGTTTATTCCATATATCCCTTAGCACAAATTGAGAGCAGCAGGTTTTTCCATTTAGTTATTTATCTGGAAATACCCTCACACCACACTTAGAGATAATTCTTAATACAATCAAGCTGCCAGTCAATATTAACTATCCCATGAACACAGAATGCTGTGTGAAAACAGATCAAGGAAAACCAACTCAGATTGTTGATAGAGTTGAGATTCTGAGGATTTCCAGAAGCAAGTGGTATCTATGCAAGTCTTCATCCATAGGAGATATTTAAGAAACACAAGAGTAACAAGGGAGAATTTAGACAAAATGAGCAGGGCATGGACAGACATTGGAGAACCACACAGATAAAGGGGATACAATTATCTTCCCAGCACTGCATTGTCTTTCAAATAGAGCTCTTCTCTAAGGAAGAGAGATTGGAATCAGAGTCCAGAATACCCTAGTAAAAGAAGAAAAATCGGCAATATGGACAAGTTTGGTTTTTTTTGTTGTTGTTGTTTTTTGTTTTTGTTTTGTTTTTGTGAAAAAATAACCTGACAAAAGCAACTTGGGGAATAAATAGCTTATTGGAACTCACAATTCCAGGTTCTAATCTATTGTGTGCAGAAGTCAAGGGAGCAGGAACTTTACAGAGCCAGTCATCTACAGTCAAGAGCAGAGAAAAATGAACACATGCATGCTTCCTTGCTTGCTTGTCCTCAACTGGACTTCTCAGCTCTTATACAGGTCAGGACTCTTGCCACCTAAAATAGCCTGAGTCTTCCCACATTAATTAACCTAATTAAGTTAATCCAAAGACACACTCACAGGCCAATCCACTGTAGACCATCCTCCATTGAGGCTTTCCTGGTTATTCTATATTTCATCATGTTGGCAATCAAAGATGACCATCATAGCCATCATGTTGAAAGGTAAAGGGAACAGTAAATATCATAGCAAAATGATATTTACTCTTTGGTTGCACATTGTTTTCCAATACAAATAAGTTAAATAAAGCCATGCAGTGCTGGCACAAGCTTTTAATCTCAGTACTTGGGAGGCAGAGGCAAGTGGATTTCTGAGTTCAAGGACAGCCTGGTCTACAGAGTGAGCTCCAGGATAGCCAGGGCTATACATAGAAACCTTGTCTCAAACAAACAACAAACAAACAAACAAAAATCAACCAACCAAACAAACAAAAAAAAGAGTTAAATAATCTAATGTTGTAAGGCATTGGGGTGATTTCCCACAGAACATACTCAGAACAAAAGAGCTTCCTTCCTTTGTTTATTTTATGATCTGCAGAGGGGTTCAGCATAATGTTAGCATGACTTACACAAGAGAGATAGTCTTTAAGGACCACCTTCCTCAAGTACCCTTCCAACAGAGATGATTTACTTAGGTCCCATATCACAGGAACAAAGCAGTGTGCAGTAGCATTCTCCACTGGCCTCTGTAAGACTGAAGGAGTTGGAAGTAGCAGGCATTGAATTTCCTTAAACTTCTTACAGTTGTCATATCATAAGTGAGCCGATCGTGGTACTGGTTATTTTATTTACCCACCACAGAAATCCATCCTTCCTGAGATGCACTTTTGAACTTCCCCCAAACAACACATCTCACTTAGAAAGGCGCCATCAGCATCCTCCCACAAAAATTAGATAACTCCTTAATTTGAGGAAGACTAAGGATTCTTACTGTTGAGGCAATTATGTAAGGAGACTAGATAGATGTGTCTCTAAACGAAACAACTGGCTAATATTATAAAGCCTCATCTTCTCCACAAGCTATTCCAGGGATCTGTTATTATTCAGAATTTTCTGATAAAATAGAGGAAAACTAAAGGACAAAAAATTTCCCCAGGTACGCAACAAGGAATATGTAAAAAACCCATAGATTTTCAGTTATGATGATACAAAGATCTAGTTTTTCTCCTTTGGGTCTGTGTACTTTGCAAGAAAGGTGATAAGGTCGGGAAATAACAGAGGGCCAGCTTTTTAACTAAACCAAAGCAGCATTTTTAGAGATTCTGAACATTTGGCAAGAGGAGAGGAGAAATAAATTATACAAATGTACTGTGAATAACAATTTTAATATTTAAAAATTCTTCCTACAGGAACTTTACATCTCCCCAGGTCTCAATGGGGAGGCTAATGGGAAAGCTCTGCATCTGATTTACATAGGTCTGTGCTCTGAGCCCCAACATGCACTTCACTTCTATGAATGTTTCTACTTGCAAAGCAACCAAGGAGGGTCTTTTGGGTCACCATCTTGAAAATCTTGGACACTGGAATCTGATGCCCAAATATTGAACAGTAAACATGGCTTCTGATTTTTGGAAGCAGACACATGCACACCCGCACACATGCAATTTTCTTTTTTAGTGTTTGTTTTTTAAAACAAAACTTAAAAGAAGTTGGTGACAGAAATAAGCCATATAATATACAAAGCTAAGTCAACAGGAAAGGGATGTAATAAACAAGGTGTTTGTATAAGGTTTTTGACATTGTTTGGAAATAAATTATACATAAAATGCAGTAAAGATGAAAGGGTAATAACTGATAAAAGCAATAAATTTTTACTGAGAGTACGTGGTGAGTAAGCTGCGTGTACACATACACAAGGGCATGCGTACATACCTGCACACATACACATGTGCACATATACACATGTGCACACATAAATAATCTGTCACCCCATATCTTTCCTTCTGTCTCCCTTTACCCTCTCCTTTCCTGTTTCTTCTCCCCTCTCTCTTAGCAAGTAGTCTGAAAACCAGTGCAAACAATTCTAACTTATGTCTAAGTCTAAGTGCCTGCCTATGTAAAGATGAGGGTAAACATGGGTGTCACCCTGAAGCTGGTACTTGTCTGGAAGACCTTTGAGAATTGACATTCCACCCCTAAAAATCCTCTTCTTCCTTCCCTTTAGTTTCCTCTGGGAAGCACATACAAGTGTTTCACTGTTCTCTTCCTAAGTCCCTCCTCCAACACCTTTCATATACCATCACCTTTTCCCGAGCCTAACCCAAAGCCCACTCCCATTCAGTGATCTAGCTCTCAAAACAACCTTGCAACCAATAACAGAACATGAAATTGGCCTACAGAACTTACTCCCAGAAGCAACAACAATGTACCTACCAGATGCTGGATGCAGCTAATGTTTGTGACAGGATGAAAGTTTCACCTGTTCATTTCTTCCTATTGCCAATGTGAAGAGGCACTGCTGTTCCCATTTGACAGAAGCCAACATTGCTCCAAAATGAACCCATCACGTGAAGCTGCAATGTTACAGACCCTAAATCCGTATCCAAAGCACATGTTCTTTCCTCTAACCCTTCACAATGATAAAGCAATCCCACTTCACATTGTTCTATTCTCATTTTTAACAAGTATTAGTCACAGAAATTAGTTCCAGATATTAGAAACAGATATTAATTTACATGTATTTATAAAAGAGAAAGCTAATCCTTAGCAAAATTAAGCAACTTGTCTAAATTCTCACAGCATATGCAAAGGAGGTAACAATTCAAACCCGATTACCAGTAAATCTATTCTGCATGAAGAAGTTCTGGATTCTTCACATCAGCCTTTCCTGCTACATGGGTTGTGAATGCGGTGGATAGAGGTCAGGGTCATGTGGCTCTTCAATTTAGAGATGTCACCTTTACCAGATACTGAGGAAACAGGATAAGTTCTGTGGGCCAATTTCATGTTCTGTTATTGGCCGCAAGGTTGCTTTGAGAGCTAGATGACTGAATAGGAGTGGGCTTTGGGTTAGGCTCAGGAAACAGTGGTAGATAAAAGGTGTCGGGGGAGGGACTTCAGAAGAGAACAGCAAAACACATGTATGTGCTTCCCAGAGGAAACTAAAGGGAAGGAAGAAGAAGATTTTTAGGGGTGGAATGTCAATCCGCAGAGATCTTCCAGACAAGTTCCAGTTTCAGGATGATCCTCTTAATATGACTGAAGTATAAGTTTTACTTATTTGCCCTTTCCCCTGTACACATACCCTGAAGGGAAAGAAAACACATGTACTTTCATATTCACGCCTCACTCAGGCATTAATTAAAACCCAGTGCATGGGTAGAAATCAAAGAACTGTGAACTCACAGGCCCTTCAGCTTGCATAGGCCCACAGGCAAAACAGCACAAAGGAGCAGAGAGCATCTAAGGACACAGTACAGGACAAAACAGGAGGCGGGAAGAGGGTGTTGGGTGACAGTTTGTACAGCAGAAAACCTTAGGGGATCTGGATGCACTCGATTCTCTATTATTGCCTTGTATTAAAACTGAAGAAGCAAGTTCCTTCATGTGGTTCATTTCAGAAAGACTGTAGAAAACCTCACACATTATCTGAGTCTAAAATAAAACTCACCATAAGACCAGGACCAGGAGAAGTCTATCAGGAAGATAGGCATGCCAGATCATGGGCAAGGATGGAAATCGTAAGCTGAGAGCTTTTATGAGCCCACCAATCAGTTTCAAGCATTGTTCTCAGCCTAGGGAACACATCCAGCCTGTGATTTATGGCACATGAGAAGCTCTGAAGCAATGTTGCAAATGGAGACCCAGAGAAGGGGCTCTTCTATCACAGTAATAAATTCATGCTCCCAGATTCATTTAAGCCTGAGTTTTTAATTCTCTGCCCCTTACCTAATACAATTAAGGCCTGAATTAATTACAAAAGGGGTAAACAAAGAGATGTATTGCTTCACAGGCATGCAAAATCTAGCTCACTACCCTACATTAATACTACTTAACAAATATATCTTCAGCTCAGGCATAAAAAAAAAAATCTCTCCTAATATTCTGGTTCTAGCTGGTTTCCTTAAATATTTCTACACAAAAAAAGGTGACAAAAATATCTGTCTTTTTACTACTGTGCCAAGATTTTTCTTTGGGTATATCATATCTTAAAGGCTTGAGAGTAGATAAATGCATAAATAGTACTCCAGGGAATAATTGAGTAGGTTTTTTGGTTTTGGTTTTGTTTTTCTGGAATGAAAATGGATATCCTCAATACATGATAATGAAAATACATTCATATTTGATTTAAGAAAACACAAGACTATATAGTCCATAGACTATATTTTTGTCACCTTAGTAGATTGTCACAAATAAGGGAAACTTAGATTTATTGCAGATACACTAATCCCCAAAATAGATAAATCGAAAGACATGTTGTAAAACTGGAAAAGTTGAAGTGCCATCAGAAGAGGTAAGTTTTCCTCCAGGAAAGAAATCCTTCTTAAAATAAACATCACTGTAGTCTTGAGTTCCAAATGTGGGCTTGACTGTCTGAGTTCTTTCTTATAAGTTACTCCTAGTCTATAAGAAGTCCTTCCCTAGATGTCATGGGAGAGATGATTCAATATTAATGTATTATATGGGGTTACTTATAAAAAGTGTTCTGGGAAGCACTGACCAAAAACAAAACAAAAATCTCTCCCAACAACTTTGAGCCATTCTACTACTACTACTACTACTACTACTACTACTACTACTACTACTACTACTATTATTTACTTATTCACTTTACATCTTGCTCACTACTTCCTTCCTGGTCACCCCTCCTACAATCCTCCCCCTATTCTCCCTCCCCTTCTCCTCTGAGTGGGTGGGGACCCGCCCAACCCTGGCACATCAAATCTCTGTGAGGCTAGACACATCCTCTCCCACTAAGGCCAGAAAAGGCAACCTAGCTAGAATAATATATACCATGTACAGGCATCAACTTTTGGGATAGCCCCCGCTCCAGTTGTTTAGGACTCACATGAAGACCAAGTCACACATCTGCTGTATATGTGTGGGGAGGTCTAGATCCAGACTGTGTATGTTGTTTGGTGGTGGGCAAGACTCTGCCTGCAACAGTGGTGAAGAAATTGGGTGTGTAGAAGAATGCAAATCGATTCATTTCTATCTCCCTGTACAAAGCTCAAGTCCAAGTAAATCAAGGACCTCCACATAAAACCAGATACACTGAAACTAATAGAAAAGAAAGTAGGGAAGAGCCTCGAGCACATAGGCACAGAGAAAATTTCCTAAACAGAACATGAATAGCTTATGCTAGACAAATTGACAAATGAGCCGGGTGGTGGTGGGACATGCCTTTAATCCCTGCACTTTGGAGGCAGAGGTGGGCAGATTTCTGAGTTTGAGGCCAGCCTTATCTACAGAGTGAGTTCCAGGACAGCCAGGGCTACACAGACAAACCCTGTCTCAGAAAAAAAAAGAAAGAAAGAATTGACAAATGGACCTCATGAAATTGCAAAGCTTCGGTAAGGCAAAGGACACTGTCAATAGGATGAAAAGGCAACCAACAGATTGGGAAAAGATCTTTACTAATCCTATATCTGATAGAGGGTTAATATCCAATATATACAAAGAACTCAAGAAGTTAGACTCCAGAGAACCAAATAACCCTATTAAAAATGGGGTACCTAGCTAAACAAAGAATTCTCAACTGATGAATATTGAATGGCTGAGAAGCACCTAAAGAAATGTTCAACATCCCTAGTCATCAGGGAAATGCAAATCAAAACAATTCTGAAATTCCACCTCACACCAGACAGAATGGCTAGGATAAAAATCTCAAGTGACAGCAGATGCTGGAGAGGTTGTGGAGAAAGAGGAACACTCCTTCATTGCTGGTGGAATTGCAAGCTGGTACAACCACTCTGGAAATCAGTTTGATGGTTCCTCCAGAAATTGAACATAGTACTACCAGATGATCCAGCTATACCACTACTGGGAATATACCCAAAAGATGCTCCAACATGTTGTAATAAGGACACATGTTCCACTATGTTCATAACAGCCTTATTTATAATAGCTAGAAACTAACCCAGATGTCCCTCAACAGAGAAATGGATACAAAAATTGTGGTACATCTGCACAATGGAGAACTACTCAGCTATTAAAAATAATGAATTTATGAAATTCTTGGGGAAATGGATGGATCTGGAGAATATCATCTTGAGTGAGGTAACCCAATCACAAAAGATCACACATGGTATGCATTCTCTGATAAGTGGATATTAGCCCAAAATATCAGAATACACAAAGTACAAACCACAAACCATAAGAAACTCAAGAAGAAAGAAGATGAAAGTATGGGTACTTTGTTCCTTCTTAAAAGGGGGAACAAAATACCCATGGAAGGAGTTGTAGAGACTAACTATGAAGCAGAGACTAAAGGGAGGACAATTCAGAGACTGCTCCACCTGGGAATCCTTCCCATATTGTCATCAAATCTAGACACCACTGTGGATGCCAGCAAGTGCTAGACGACAGGAGCCTGATATAGCTGTCGCCTGAGAGGCTCTGACAGTACCCTACTAATACAGAAGTAGAGGCTCACAGCCATCCATTGGACTGAGTACAGGGTCCCCAATGAAGGAGCTAGAGAAAGGACCCAAGGAGCTGAAGGGTTTGCAGCCCCTTAGGATGAACAACAATATGAACTAACTAGTACCTTCAGAGCTTCCATGGACTAAAACTCCAAGCAAAGAGTACACATGGTGGGACTCATGACTCCAGCAGCATATGTATAACAGAGGATGGCCAAGTCGGTCGTCAGTGGGAGGAGACGCCCTTGGCCCTGTGAAGGTTCTATGCCCCAGTGTAGGGGAATGCCAGGGACAGTAAGCAGGAGAGGGTGGGGTGAAGAGAGGGGGGAGGGGGAGGGAACAGGGGTTTGTTTTAGTTTTGTTTTGTGCTTTTTTTAATTTTCATTTTTTTTGGAGGGGAACCTGGGAAAGGAGATAGTGTAAATAAAGAAAACATCTAATAAAAAATTAAATAATTACATATCTACCTATTTATTTTCTTCCTTAATTTCTCCATATACTCCTCCCATCTTCATGTTGTTTTTGTTCCTTGTATACCACACTCCATTCTAGTAGGACTGTGTGTGTGTGCATGGATGTAAGGTTACCCACTGGTCTATGCACAGCCTATTAGTGGTTTCATCCCTAAAGAAAAATGACAATCCTCCCACAAGTTGCCATCAACTGCCAACAGCTTCTCAGTGGATAAGAAGTGGGTCCCTTTTGCTTCAAACTCTAAATGATATATTTTTTCAAACCACTCCTCCCTGCCACAGTTCATGTTGTACCACAGAAGAGGAGGCAGAGAGAATATAAGAACAAGAGGCTGTGAAGAGCGGCTACCCGAGATCAAACCAGTCAAAATTTTAACAGTTTCTTAAAAGCAACTATGCCCAACTCCATGAGGGTAGCATACTCTTAACTGGAAAGGAATTGTGGGGAAACTGGTACAGACAAATTGTCCAGTGGGAATGAATGGAAGTTTCCTATTATTGCAGAGTTGACTGCCACAAAGTTCGGAGCAGCTTTAAGTAACACAATCTATTATCCCACATACATCAGTGTCACATGGTAAGTGTTTTGAGTCTGTGAGTGGCTAAGGTTCATAATTTTAAGGATTCTCCATGTGTTGAGAGGGTTATATTCTTACCCAAAGCCTTCACTAGAATGGACTCTACTTTTACAGTGATTCATGATTTTTGCAATATTTATTTCCCTGTAGATAAAAGATAGGCTCTGGATTCTTTTTACCTTAGAATGAAGATGGCTATCAATGTTGGATACTACCTGCAATTGTTAGAAGCCATGCAGGCTTTTCTAGCATGCTCACTTACTTTGTCAAACATCTAGGGTCAATGTGCTGAGATGGAATCTTATCAATATAACATAAGCATAGGAGAGGTTTTAAAGTAGACTTTGACCATTAATATTAATTGTCAACCTACAGGTTGATCTAAAATCACCAAGGAGATAAACCTCTGATCATGTCTGGAAGGGAGTTTCTAGAGTGAGTAAATTTATATGTGAAGACAGTGTGAATGTAGGTTCCATCATTCTATGGGCTGTTGCCCTGGACTGAATAAAGAAGGGACCATGATCTGAGCATCAGTTCGGTGTGTCTGTGCTTCCTATCTGTGAATGCCATGCAAGCAGCTGCCTCACACTCCTGTACCCTGAGCTGGAATCAATCTTCCCTTCATCTTATCAGGTATTTTGTCACATCAAGAAAGTAAGAAATACAGAGACCTTTGCCATAGTATATTATTTACAAAAGTTACAGAAGTCACTTGGACCTGAGGAGGTAAGACCATTCAAGAATGTATATATCAAAGACTAACTCCAGTTTGTGACATTAGACTAATGATAAACATGACATCATGTGACACAAGCAGTATATGCAATCTATACAAAGCTCTGGTCATGCATGGCAAACTTACCCCAGCTATACCTCCATTGTATCACAAAGGATCAAGCCTATTTATATTCTTGGATTGAAACCCATTTCAAAATTTCAGAGAACTAATCTTCTCTCTCCTTAGAATGCCTCATTTTTAAAAAAAAAAAAAATGATAATACTTCCTGTGAATTCTTGATATCTGTATGGTAATCAGACTAAACATTCAAACAAAATTTTGAGTGGCTGGCTCTCTCTGTATAGTGCCTGTAACTGTAGCTTCATGAAAAAGCATCATAATAGAGTGTCTCAGTCAGACCACCAAGAATAGTGGTAATATGAGCAAGAGCTTTTATGCCTTACGGTCACTTGAATTCAATGAAAGTATATTCAAGTATTTAAATTGACTCTTTTTTAATTAATCATTCCATTCATTTACATCTCAAATGGTATCCCACTTCCCAGTTACCCTCCACAAGGGTACCCCCATCCCACATCTGCCCTCTCCTCCCTCCCCATGCCTCTATGAGGGTGCTTCCCCACCCACCCACCCTCTCCTGCCCCACTGCTCCCACATCCCCTACACTGGGGCATCAAACCTCCACAGGACCAAGGGCCTCCCCTCCCATTGATGTCAGACAAGACCATCCTCTGCTACACATATATCTGGAGCCATGAATTCCTCCCTGTATACTCCTTGGTTGGTGGTCTACTCCCAGGAAGCACTGAGTGGTCAGGTCAGCTGATATTGTTCTTCTTATGGAGTTGCAATCCCCCTCTGCTTCTCTAGTCCTTCTGCCAGCCCTCCGCCAGGGTCCCTCAGCTCAGTCTGATGATTGGCTCCAAGCATCCACATCTGCTTTGGTCAGTTGCTGGCGGAACCTCCTAAGGAACAGCCACCCAGGTCCCTGTCAGCAAGCGCATCTTGGCAATTGCCATGGTGGTGTCTGGGTTTGGTGTCTGCAGACAAGATGGATCCCCAGGTAGGGAAGTCCCTGGATGACCCTTCCTTCAGTCTTTGCTCCATTTTTTGTTCCTGTTCTTCTTTGGACAGGAATATTTCTGGGTTGTCTTAGTTAGGGTTTTCTAGAGTCATAGAACTTATGGTAGTCTCTATGTAGTAAAGGGATTTATTGATGACTTACAGTTTGTAGTCCAACTCCCAATAATCAACTCCCAACAACAGTTACGGCAGCAGCTGTGAATGGAAGTCCAAGGATCCAGCAATTGCTCAGTCCCACAAGGCAAGCAGGCGAAGCAGAGAGCCTTCCTTCTTTCAATGTCCTTATATAGGTCTCCAGCAAAAAGTGTGGCCCAGGTTAAAGGTGTGTGCCACCACACCTTTAACCCCGGATGACCTTGAACTCATAGACCTTTCTACGTTAATCCTATGGGATTCGTAGCCACTATTTCTCAAGGTCTCCATGCCAAGATTCAGGTCAAAAACTTGTATCTCTCAGCCTCTGGATTAGGGCCACAGGTGAGCCTTCTAATTCTGGATTGCAATTCATTTTAAACGTAGTCAAGTTGACAACCAGAAATAGCCACTATATGGGTTAAAAACTTTTAGATGGGCGGGTAGCCCTATTCCTCTACCAGGGGCTGTGCCTATCTTCTGGAGGTGAATATACTCTACAGGTTCTACCTCCCCTTCTCTGCCCATTTCAGCTAAAGTCATCTCCGTTGGGTCCTGGGAGCCTCTTGTTTCCCTGGCATCTGGAACCCTCCTGTGGCTTTTGTATCTTTAAACATTTTTTACAATCCAGTTGATATCCCCTCCCATTCCTCCCTCCAACAGTTCTTCATCCCATTTTTCCTCCCCATTCTCTGAGAGGATGTCCCACATACCCCCCTCTCCCCCTCCCACACACATACACACACACACACACACACACACACACACAGAGAGAGAGAGAGAGAGAGAGAGAGAGAGAGAGAGAGAGAGAGAGAGAGAGCGCGCCAGGCCTCTCCTTTCTCTGGTGCCTTATGTCTCTCTAGGGTTAGGTGAGTCTTCTCTCACTGAGGTCAGACTAGGGAGTCTTCTGCTGTGCATATGTTGGGGCCTTGGTATGCTGCCTGGTTGGTGGCTCAGTGTCTGAGAGATCTCAGGGATCCAAGTTAGTTGAGGCTGCTGGTCTTCCTATGGGTTCTCCCCATGAGGTCGCCCTCTTCCATGAAGGGTCCCTAGCTTCTGTCTATTGGTTGGGTGTAAGTATTTGCTTCTGTCTCAGTCAGCTGCTTGCTGGACCAATCAGAGGGCAGCCATGCTAGACTCCTGTCTGTAGGTACATCATAACTTCAGTGTCAGGCCTTGGAGCCTCCCCTTGAGATGGGTCCCAGTTTAGGCTGTCCACTGGACCTTTCCCTCAGTCTCCTCTCCATTTTTATCCTTGCAGTTCTTTTAGTGAATGAGAGTTTTTGACTGTGGGATGGCAATCCCATCCCTCCACTTGAAGCCCTGTCTTTCTACTGCAGGTAGATTCTACATGTCTCCTCTCCCCACTGTTGGACATTTCATTTAATGTCCAATTTCATCTAATCTTGAGTCTTGAGATTCTCTCACTTCCTGGGTCTCTGATACATTCTAGGAGCCGCCCTCCCCCCCCCACACCCATCTACTATCTCCAGAGGTTGTGTATTTCCATTCATTATGCTGGCCCTTGGGGCTTAACTGCTTGAGTGAGTCACTTATCCCTTTTATTCCCTGATGCTTCTATCCCTCCTTTCATTCTGGAAAGACATTAAGAACATAGCCCATTAGATGCTAGGGATATTGTAGTCCATGTGACAAATATGTAGTCATTGGAAGACAAAAATCCCTGTCTTCCAATTACTTCCAACTAATTAGAAAATAGAGACAAGCTAAGAGATACAATAAGCAGAATTCAGAACGGAGCAAACAAGGAACAGAAACATCTTAAATGTGCTTGCTAGAAATGATGACAAGACAAACAACGTCTGTAAGTAGGAATACGGAGAAGCAACTGCAAACCTGGAAATGGTCTGTGATGATGGAAAGCCTGTGAGAATTTCAGCAGCAGAGAAACAGCTAGAGTATTCAGGGAACTAAAAGTGTTGTGATAATTTAGTATGATGACAGAATATACCAGTCACTTTAGTCTTTGATAGGATACTCTTGAATAACAGGAAAAGCAGAGGTATACAGTGTTAGGATTAGAGATCATTACACTTCACTTCAGAGAGCTGTGGGTTGATTTTTTTGTGGGGTGGAGATGTCAGTGTTTTAATGAAAGAAGTATAGACATAAATACTGCATTAGAAATTTCAGTAGTGAGGAGTATAACACACACTTGTAGGGATTCCTAGACAATTTTAAAGATAACTTTAGCTCTCTGGTCTTCTTTAGTGTCACCCAGTGTGACTGGGACTTGGAGCAAGTCAGGACAAGCCATTGGGCAGAATATTCTACGTATTCAGATATTATTTTTATGCTTCCCATAGTCAAACATTGGATAGAGATTCATATGGAAGAGTTTAGGAAAGGGTTGAAGACCCTAAAAGATTTGGGAACCCCATAGGAAGACGAACAGAGTCAACTAACCTAGAGCCCTAGGAGCTGTCAGAGATGGAGCCACAAATCAAAACACACAGGGACTGGAATTTTAACATAATAGTTAGAATTATATAACTAGGATGAATATGTAGCAGATGTGCAGCTCAGTCTCCATGTGGGTTCCCCAACAACTGGAGTGGAGGCTCTCCTTAAAGCTGTAGCTTGAGCTACAGAGCTCCCTTGTCTGACCTCAGTGGGAGAGGATGCACCTAAACTGGCAGAGACTTGATGTGCCTGGGTATGGGAGTACCCAGGGGGCCCCACCTCTCTGAAGGGGAGGAGACAGGGAGAGTGTCTGTGTGGGGTACCAGAAGGGAGCAGTGTTTGGGATGTAAATAAACAAATAAATACAAATAAAAACACAAACAGAAAAAAAATCAACAAATACAGTTGTGTTATTTGGGGTTTCTTTTAGCACTGGTATCTGTATTTGCAGAGAGGCAATAACAATGTTTGTATGGTTATCACTTCTGAGAATATGGGATTTCTTTGATTATATGAATTCTTCCCTTGTTCTACGCTCCAGAGCTGTCATTAAACCCAGTCCATGGTTGGAAAGGGGCCACCACTCTCCTCAGAGACAGAAACTTCTGATCCAAATGTGGCTGCACAGTGGAGACTCCTTCTGAGCAGAGTTAAGACTGCCAGTCCTGATTCCTTTTGTGACTGTCCCTGAGATATAAACATAGATTTACATTTATGTCTATGTTGGCATGTGCAGTCTTAGGAAGAGTGATTGAGATTTTTAAAATTATAACAAAAAGAACTTTTGAAAAGGTAGTGCAACTGCAGGAATTTGTCTCCTTTCTTCAGATTGGCTTATCAATATCTAAGGCCTCTTTCTGCTTAACATCATCGAGGAGTGAGATCGTGATTAAACCACCCACATAGTGTATATGTGAGGGCAGAGAGAGAGAGAGAGACAAGAGAGAAAACAATTACAAAATATACAGATTACACTCTGAATTAATTTTTAACTGGCATTCATTAACTACACAAATCTCTTTCTTAAAATGTCATGCAAACCTCTATTATATCAAATAATAAACAGTAAAATTTATCCTAGTTAATAATTATAGAAACAGGAGGCAGAGCTTAAGAGTCTTCACAAAACTACATTTCTCTGAGGATTTCATTTGGCCAGCACACGTCCTCTGAGGATACCCTGAGAGTAGGATGCTTATCACATTAAGACTCACACGGTCAGAGCTAATCAGTTCAACACTCTAGTATTTCACCCAGGACACCAAACGCAGATAACACTAAAGCCCTTGCATGCTAGAATTCAATCACATAGGAATGTATGAATGATGCACAGCACACTGACAACCACTACGTACCTCCTTCTACTGATAGGATCTTAATCAACACCATATTCGCCACTTCTGTGGCTTCATTTTCTGGCCAGTTTCTAGAAAGCTCTCGAAGGTAAGCCAGGGAGTCACTTGGTTAAAGGAAGCTGCAGTTTTGAAATTTGTTCTTCTATTTAACTGCACCAATTTTCCAGCTAAGAGAAAAAAAATAGAAAAGCAATACTACACCCTTTATAGTTACCTTTGTTCCATATGTTGCTTTTTGTTTAAAATGGTAATTGCATATCATATAGATTTGCAAAACAATCTTGCATATTTGTGATGAATCTGACATTAAGAACCTGCAGAACAGGGTCCATTCTGGCATTCTATGAATGTATAACAAAGATGTCTCAAAGGTGACCCAGTAGGCACAATAAATTTATTAAGAAGGTAAGGATTGTCCACAGGATTCTTTTATTAAAATGCAATTGTAAAATCAATCTAATTGTCTAAAACAAGGGGATCAATTAAATGAAGTATGCTGTAATCTTAAAATGAAGCTCCACACATCCACAGCAATAAAATAATGAAATGATAGTTGCTGGCTTAGGAATGTTTCTGCATTGAAAAGATGCTGTACATGGTGTGCAGGAGTGTATGTTCCAGATAATAGTGTGGACAGGCCGGGAATATCCTCACCACTCCTGTGAGTGTGGAGGGAACTTACAAAATTTCCTTCAGATTTCACTGAAAACTCAGTTTCACCAAACATCAAAACTAAAAGTTTCCTTCCTCAACCTTTTGCTGAGTTTCCCCTCCATATCTTTAATAACTTTGTAACATACTAATTATATCTGGCAAGGTCCTGGACAGAAACAAATGAAGCACAGAGTCCAGTGATTGAAAAGAGTTTACTAGAAGAACCAGAACCATTCATAAAAGTGTGGACAGAAAGAAGGATACCAGCAAGAATTTGCTTAACATTCAAGATGAGCAACAGTGGGAAAACCAATAGTACCTTTGGGAATGAGGGAGTGAGGGAAAAAGTCAAACCCTCGAGATACTAGCTGCCAGAATGGAGCGGTAAACTAAGGGATCCTAATCACAAGAAGAATCAATTCTCTAGTCTCTCTTCCCTCCCACCTTCTACCAGTGCTTCGGCGAACTCTGAATCCAACCGGAAGTCAGAAGCCTAAGGGGCTCATCTTTAGAATGTAAGGCAGCATAAAAATCTGCAAGTGGGAGATACTCCCAAACCAGTAACGTAATTTATTTACTGACTCACTGACAATGCATTTCCAGTACCAGGACGAATGACTGTAGATTCTCTGAAAACATTTGAAACATAAATGAGTAGAAATGATAGCTGTAAAATATTTATATTAGGATAATGTTTATAATCATTCTAAATCCTTTGTGTGATTTTTTTAGACTTTCGAAGTTTTATCAATAAACATTTTGCTGGCATTCAGAAATATATATGTGTTATATGGAGTATGTGTGTGTGTGTGTGTGTGTGTGTGTGTGTATGTGCATGCGCGTGTGCACACACACACACACACACACACACACGCACGCACATGCAGGCTAAACATACACTAAATAAAAAAAAAGAGTCCAGTTCTTGCCTTAGAATTTATTAAGTAGGTAATAAAAGCTTGTTGTACTGATTTTCCCGGCCCTGGTCTGGGTAGTTGCAGTCACGTCTATAAAGTGCTGATCAATATTTCCTTTCCAGACTGTACAAATGCCCCAGACCAATTGCTTATATATTATTTACGCTGTCAAGATAATATTTAGGCAATACATAATTAAACAACAACTCACTCTGGAGACATGGGTAGAACATTGATCATGAAAGAATCCAGCCCTATTTTGACAAAAGAAAGGAAATATGTTCTTTAGGGCTTGACAACAAATTTTTAATAAAACCAGACAAGAAGCTTGTCAGTTTCTTTTCCTGCCAAGGCCCCTCACCCTTTAGCAATGATTGCTTACAACTTTATCTAGTTACCTCTAACTTATAGTTAGCTCTATCATGTGCAAATTTGATCATTAGTCCCAAAACACATGGATGGCAGTGGCTTCTAGGAAGTATTTCCCAAGGCAGAAGTTGTTCTGTCGGCAGCCAAAAGGATGATTGGATGATATGAAATTGTATTTTATTACTTGACTCAAAACATATACAGTAAAATCTTGTTAAAATGCCTTGCTGCACCTTGGTTTTGCCTGCCTTGGATACCAGGTGCACCATCGTATGGCTGTCATTATAACATCAAAAACCCTCAGCAGACGTGTTATCTTAGATATCCACATCAGCTTCATGATAGGAGCTGCTGGTATTTTTGAATGAAAAGTAATAGATACTGATTTGCACACCCAGGTGTAAATTCTGTATTTTCCTTCTACCAACTTCCAGCATGGAAAAAAATTGAACTTCTATTTTTGTTTACTGTTGCTCCCTTCCTCATCCCAGATGTTGTCCCCTGTTTTTGCAATATGGTAATTGTGCATCTAAAAGCTGAACCTTTTTTTGGATTCTGTAAAAGAAAAAATAACACCAGATTGTAAGGACATGTCTTGTTAGTCAGTAGGAGAAAAATAAAGTAAAATGTAACTCATAAATATCATTAAATCAATGCAGGGTTCATATTAACTTTTTAATCTGTGTTCTATATTTGTTTGATTATGTTGTATGTTTATACCCTCACTTTATCTGTATGTACATTATATATCTCTCATCTATAAGAAAGTTCAGGAAAACTGCTTTCTATTCCAAAAGCAGACCCCAGCCAGCTCCATGACAATATAAAAGCATGATATGAATAGAAGGGATGAGATACAATACCTATTTTTATCCAATTGATTTATACAATCAATTCACTGAGGGCCTCTGGTTAATTTGTTAAGTCCCAAAGTATTATGGGGCTCTTGCCAGGATTTTTCTGGCTCACTAAGTGTAGAAGGATGATTTGAAAGGCAATGCTGGTGTTTTGGGTGGAGAAATGAATGGTAATCAAACTCAGATAGTGTGATGACCATTTCTGGACATACTCATGAGGGGTATGTGCCACCAAAAGGGGCATCATGGAAGAGAAAGGATGCAACATGAGAAGGAGACAGCAGCAATGGGAGTTTGAAGGTTGACTTTGCTAAGATTGGGGAAAAGAAAGAATATTTCTTCAGTAAATCCTTTTTTCAATGATCTGGTATCACAAAATCACGAGTAACCATATTGACTATATTTGAAGTGGATATTCATCTGATCCTCTTCTGTGAAATTAGCAAAAGTTATAGGAAGATCAAAATACCTAGAAAATGTCTTGGGATATAGCTTAGTGGTAGAGTATTTGCTTAGGTCATCCCTAAATGAGATGTCTATATCATAAATCTTTACCCATGACTCATGGATCATCAGGAAAGAGGAGGAGAGAAAGATGGTAAGAGCCAGAGGAAGCAGATAATTGATGTGAAACTGTGTTTTCTGGACATGACAGGGCTGCTGCTGCAAATATGAACCTACAGCTTTTATGATTACATGTCCAAGGCAGCTACAATCCCAGCAAAAAGAAGTCTCACTCCAATCCAAAATGATACTGGCAATCAACAACTTTTGGGAGGGAGAGAATAAACTTTCTTCAAGGAGGCAGTCTTTGAGAAGGTACTCATGCTCCAAATGATGGCCCAATTCCTATATAGATATAGGCAGTGCTGGGAGTATTCTTAAAGATCACATGAAGTTGGGAAGGAAAAGGTAGTTGGGAGTGGGGGAGGGTTTGTAGAGGAATAAATGAGAAGTGGACTTGATAAAAAACACATTATATGCATGACTGAAATTCTCAAACAATAAAAAAGATATTTTAAAAATATAGGACCTAAAATAGAGATTAAGCAAGTATATTAAATGAAAAACATTAAAAATAACTTGGCATTTACTACAATAATAGATGATATCCTTAACCAAAAAGAAAAAGAAGGATCAATAGAAGGAGGAGGAGGAGTTGGGAAGGAGGAGGAGGAAGAGGAGGAGAAAAAGAGGAAGCAGCTGACCATGGATCATGATGTTGCTAATCCATGTCCTTTGATTGACAACCTGTGGTACATACTTTGTACCAGGAAGATTGAGCATAGAAAATAATTTATAGTGCTTGGAGTGTCATGGGGAACACAAGAAACCAATGTCGTACTGGACTATAGCTTGGGATGCTAAGGGCGCATTGAATCAAAGAATCATTAACATTTTGGGCAAAGGAAATGCTTCTAAGAAGATAAAACTTTTAGCATGTATTATGAGAGATGGTAGAAGATAGATATTTCAGTCAAAGTGAGAAGAAAACAGAGAAAGCAGAAGATAAAAAAGAAAAAGACATGTTTACTGTATGATACTCTATGGAGATTAGGACCAAAGGTAGAGCTGAGTCCAAGTCATGAACATATTTCCAATGACTCAGATTACAGGAAAATTCCCTAACCTTATTAAACCTTAGTTTGACCATGTGGAAAAAGCAGATTAATAGAAGTATTCTTCTTATACAATGCTGGCATATGGTAGACCAATGTTGTTTCACACTCTTAGTAATCATATTGGAACCTGGGACCTGGGACCCACTATTCCATAACTCTTCATTATTTCCTTAAAAGTAATTTCCCTTTAGCCTATTATCTTTGTTTATTTCTGGAGAAAAATTGACAACATCTTCAGGAAATCAATGATCACTAAAGACTGTCATTGAGAGAGAGAGAGACAAAGACAGAGACAGAGACAGACAGACAGACAGACAGACAGACAGACACATACACACAGAGAGAGAGAGAGAGAGAGAGAGAGAGAGAGAGAGAGAGAGAGAGAGGGAGAATAATGTCCCAACAACAACAACTGGGGATGAGAATGAAAAAGTCCTATTTCTCTTTTGCCCCGACCACTTCCCAAAGTATCTCCTGGTCCGGACATACTTATTGGGATGTAGAAATGCTAAGGGTCCAGTAATCCTTGCCTGTCCATCTTTCTGTTAGAGCTTTGACCACAATATCATGGCTCAGACACCACCAACCAGATCTACATCTTCCATCATGACACACAGGTTTTAAGTGCCCTAAACTACACAGAAAAGCAAGCAAGGCAAAAGCAGTTTTACTGTTTTTTTTTTTTCTAGGTACTGTGGTAAGAATTGATGATTGAAAGCTAATAAGACTTTCATTGACTCAGAGCATAAGAGAGTTTGATTTATTCAGAGCACAGCAGAAAAAATAATAATGCAGGTGTGTCTTTTGCCATAAATAATGTAGATTTACTTTGAAAATTTCATAACTTCGATGATGCAGGAACAGACTGACTCAAGTGTATCAGGCAAAGCACTCACTGTGGTGGCAATCAGTTGCTCCCAGGGTTGACACTTTCTAACATCTGTTTTAAGAGTATGAAGTTTAAAGCCACTATTTTTCATGGTCTGTACAGACATCTCCACCAACTCTCAGGGAAGCTGGGGCCTTTACTTATTTAATCCCAAATCACAGCTGTGTCTCCAGAGTTTCTGAGAACAGGTTGAAGAGCTATGCAGGCAACAAGCTCTTTCTCATTATCTCCTGAGGAAGAACAAGTACTCTCCCTGTGGTAGGAAGACTGACTCTCATAACCCATGTTAAAAATGTTTTTCACAATTTATTTTTATGAGTGCTGCTAAATCAGCACCCTGGTGACTTAAAGAAAAAAAAAAAAAAAACAGGTCTGCCAGTGTATGTAAAAATAGCTTGAGATCTGGTTGATTCACAATTAGGAAATAATTACAACTCCTGCATTGCTAGTGTGCTCTGAGATCAGGGACATGGAAATACTATAGTTAAATGCACTGGACCTTCTGCAAGATATTTAACCAATATGTTTTATGATTGTGTGAATAAAATGGCAAAGTGTGATCATTCAGAGGTTCATGAATCCAGAGCAGTCATGAAACTCAACACGGACACATAGGTAACCATGGAACTCATCAGCATCAGCATCACCATAGAACAAAATTCATTGACTATGCAAAAAAATAAAATAAAATAAAATAAAGTGTCAAATATCTTCCCATTTTCAGATCTAAATAAACTTCATAGTAGTTTTTAAAGATCTAATAGAGGTGACTTATATGTACAAAGGACAATTCTGGAAGGCTGTACTTAATGATTAGGTCAATAAACATCAC
>JADRCD010214398.1:27467-42152 GCA_019843815.1 Montemys delectorum | reverse complement strand
TTTAATATGTACATATCTAGGTAGTCTTTAACTTCTGTGAATTTACTAATGCTGTTGAAGACCATTGACATGTAAAATAATATCAGAAATAATTTAGCCAGGACTTACTAACTACAAAAAGATTTTTCAAATGTTAGATTCGTGTTTAACATTGAATGACACATTCAAAGTATACTAAAGATAGTTCATTTATCCTTAATTAAATCCATTTCTAGAAAGGAAACATACCAACTAGAAGTTTTAATAATCAGCTTTGCTGAAAACCTAGAGAAATAAAAGTAGCTGGGAGTTTCTGGTGAGAGTGAAAATGTGATTGAGTAATGTGAGAGGGGTGGAATGAATGTTATCAAAATGCACTGTGTACATGTATTAAAAAAAATACCCAAGTGTGTTTTCAAACATTTTATAGCATCACATATAATATAACTTTTGTACCCAACCATCAATATTAACAGTTAATTCAGATGTTAAGGAGAGATGAAAAGGCTTAAAAACAGAAAAATATTGCAAAATCTGTCTTAGTCCTCTCAGGGTTAATTAATCCCTGGCTGGTATCCTGCTTAGTGTGAAGTAGTCAACATGGTTTGAAATCCTCTACTTGTGCTTCTACTTGTAGAAGTTGAATACTGTTTTATAGTAAGCTCCTGTTTTCACAGTGCTTCACTGTTCCTTATAGAGTGAGCTCTTAAAGATTTACAAGAAACTTCTCTTATATAGGAGTTCTCTAAGAGGTTAAAATCCTCCATATTGGAAGGACATTTCCAAGACACAAGGGCATAAGAGAGGATGTGAAAAAAAATAGTTTAAGGAAAGCTGAACTATTCCAATCTTCTGGGAAGCTTGCTACTCAAGAAAGTAAACAAGTCAAACGATGGTAAAATGCCCAGAACTAAGCAGACAAGCATAGCCTTCTCTCCCATGCCTTTATAAATTGTAAGGACAGCTAAGAGTCAAATCCAGGGAAAGTGAGTTGCCTAGAAGATTCTGAGACATTAGAACGTGCCTGGAAGAAGCACATCTGTCAAGCGGCCTTGAAGACGCAGAGTAATAGAACTCCTTGGAGGAAGTACTAGCTGCCCACAAGAGGTTCATGCAATTAAGCTGGGGGAAAGGATACCCTCTAAGCTATTGTTCTCTCTGCAGAATGTGTACTAATAGCCTAGATTTTCAAAATTTGTGAGTAGCCACCATGTAGCTGTGGAGTTTTGTTGAAGTGGCTATAATTTTTCCTGTAAGTTTTCCCTCACTCATTTTCTTGTATGTAACTCCAATAAAGCCCATTGACTCAATCATAAAATTGGACTTTTATGATTTTTTTTTACTTTGGTCTGTTGTGAATTTCCTAACTGGTATCAATAGACATATGTTCATGTCTCCCTAGGAATAATGTCACACAGCAGCTTTTAAGCCTAGTTATTTATTTAGAAAAATACTATTCTATTATTTTCTTATAACAATCAAACCAGTTCTCATGTAGACTTCAAAAAGCATACATAGGTCTCAAGGTGTCTGCTAGGTGAAAATAAGTCTGAGACATATGATCAATTTCATCAGTTTTATGAAACTAAATAAAATAGTATTTGTATTTTATAATATAAATGAATACTTAAAGATTTCCCATTTAGATTTCTCTACTGCATTTGTCCTGAAAACTTGATTTCAGATAATAATAATAAAAATGATCAATTCTAGAACCACTCTAAAAGTTCACTGAAGATATTTATTACTACTTGCCATTTATTTCTTAGTTACTATCTTAAATATTATAGGGTTAAGGACCTAACTCCCAATATTTTAGGACTTAAGAAGATTCCTGGTAATACATACAATCATAAATTACATATTCTAGTGCCCTCAAAGCTATCATGATATTCTGGAAAATACTTCATCTCAATTAACTCTGCTTCCTACTTATG
Source organism: Montemys delectorum (assembly GCA_019843815.1). Classification (NCBI taxonomy): domain Eukaryota; kingdom Metazoa; phylum Chordata; class Mammalia; order Rodentia; family Muridae; genus Montemys; species Montemys delectorum. Next base: position 40,236 of record JADRCD010214398.1, on the reverse strand, counting down.
GAAAAATCTCATAATACTTTTGGTTTTGAGTTTAGCCTTTGGGGCAGGAGGGTATGGGTTGGTGGTGGAACACTCTCATAAAAGCAGGGGGACTGGGGAGGGGACGGGGGTCTAACTGGAAAGAAGGATATCATTTGAAATGTAAATGAAAAAAATAACGAATAAAAAACAAAAACAAAAACAACCCAAAATAAAACAAAAAAAGAAAAGGAAAAAATCCCATAATAATGTCTAGAGATGTGGATACCTAACCACAGTATTAATAATTTTGTTGTTATTGTTTACAGTACATCCAAACCTCTTTATGGAAAACTTTTAATCCAGTAATGGCTGCTCTGACAAGGGATCACATCTAAGAACTTCTAGGTCTGTATGATTTGATTCAAATGGAGACATACTCTCAGTACACAGCTTTAATCCCTAACAGTGAAGGTAAGGTTAGTTTGTAGAAAGAAGCACACATGTTTGAAAGTGATCTGTAATTGCGGGGCAAACAAAGTGACAAATCAGAATAATTTGACAGAATGAGTCAGACATGAGATATGCCCAAAGGACACATGAACTGCACAAGAAAGAGAGAGAGAGAGAGAGAGAGAGAGAGAGAGAGAGAGAGAGAGAAAGAGACAGAGAGACAGACAGAGACAGACAGACAGAAAGACAGAGACACAGAGACACAGAGAGAAAGAGAGAAAGAAAGAAAGAGAGAGGTGGTATATGGTATGGTAGTTTTATACGGACAGTTTTTACAGAGACAAGATACAGCGAGAACAAGGTAGGCACAAATGAAGAGAGTATTACAGAGAGTGAGAAGGAGCCATAAGATTAGAACATTGCCAAAGTTAAGTATGTGGCTAAGCAGAATAATTCAGTCAAAAGCTGAGGGGAGCTAGACCGAATCAGTTAGTTTGGAAAATTAGATTTTATTAAAGTTAGAGGCTTCCAGGCCTAGACCTAGAGATAGTTAAAAGATAGAGAAGCACTCTGGGATCAGCCTAAATCTTGTATTCACAAAGATTATATATGGCTCTCATCTCCTCACTTCATCTGAGGAAATAAAAGTGACATTTACATTTACACATTTCTGTAATTGTGTAATTTCTTCTGAGCACTTATTCCCTCTTCTTATTATTATGGTTATGTCACATGTATGCAATCAGCATTGAATTAAGTGTAATTCTGAAATAGTAATATATGTGATGAAAAAGTTTACAGGCACTAGGGTTTTTGCCAGACTCTCATAATCCATGGTTTCTATGCTGTTACTTCATTTTGAAACATTTCATTTCATCGATTTACTGTTTTCAAGTTACCTTTTGATTCTCCCTATACATCTATTCACCAAATAAAATACCCTTTCCTGAGGTCTATTTTTTCATCTATTTCCTTTAACTGTATAGTGATTAGCAATATTGACTAATCTTTCTCTTACTTTAACTCAATGATTCTCATTTTGGGGTTGAAGTATTGCTCCTTCCCTAAAGGTAGCACTCGTGTAGTGTCTATTCCTGGTTGTCAACTTGACCATATAAAGAATGAACTACAATCCAGAACTGGAAGGCTGACTTGTGATCCTAAACTGGACGCTGGATCTTGTTTCTGACAAGTTTCTGACCTGGATCTTGGCATGGAGATCTTGAGGCATAGTGGATATGAATTCCAGAAAATTAAGACAGGAAGATCTCTGAATTCAAGGTCATCTGAGATTAAGGGTGTGGTGGCACACAACTTTAATCTGGGCCAAACCTTCTGCTGGAGACCTATATAAGGACATTGGAAGAAGAAAGATTTATTATCTTCTCTGTCTTCTTGCCTGGTAGGACTAGGCAATTGCTAGATCCTGGGACTTCTATTCACAGCTAGGGCTGCTGACCATTGTTGGCAGTTGGACTACAGACTGTAAGTCATCAACAAATTCTCTTACTATTTAGAGACTACCCATAAGTTCTGTGGCTCTAGAGAACCCTGACTAATACAACTTGGAAATGTCTACAGATTTTTCTGATTCTAAAGATAAAGCACAGTCTCAACTGAGGAACACCTAATGGCTGAGAAGCACCTAAAGAAATGTTCAACATCCTTAGTCATCATGAAAATGCAAATCAAAACAACACTGAGATTCCACCTCACACCAATCAGAATGGCTAAGATCAAAAACTCAGATGACAGCAGATGCTGGTAGGTTGTGGAGAAAGAGAAACACTCCTTTATCCCTGGGTGGATTGCAAAGTGGAACAACCACTCTAGAAATCAGTTTGGCAGATCCTCAGGAAATTGAACATAGTACAGAGGACCCAGCTATATCTCTCCTGGGCATATACCCAGAAGATGCTCCAACATGCAGTAAGGACACATGCTCCACCATGTTCACAGCAGCCTTATTTATAATAGCCAGAAACTGGAAACAACCCAGATGTTCCTCAACAGAGGAATGGATACAGAAAATAGTACATTTATACAATGGAATACTACTCAGCTATTAAAAACAATGAATTTATGAAATTCTTAGGGGAATGGATGGACCTGGAGAATATCATTCTGAGTGAGGTAACCCAATAACAAAAGAATGCACATTGTATACACTCACTGATAAGTGGATATTAGCCCAGAAGATCAGAATACCCAAGATACAATCCACAAACCACAAGAAACTCAAGAAGAAGGAAGATCAAAGTGTGGATACTTTGATCCTTCTTAAAAGGGGGAACAAAATACTCACCTAAGGAGTTGCAGAGACAAGGTGTGGAGCAGAGACTGAAGAAATGACAATCCAGAGATTGCTTCACCTGGGAATCCTTCCCATATTCAATCACCAAACCCAGACACTATTGTGGATACCAGCAAGTGCTGGCTGATAGGAGCCTGATGAAGCTGTCCTCTGAGAGACTCTGACAGTATCCCACTAATACAGAAGTAGGGGCTTACAGCCATCTATTGGACTGAGTGCAGGTTCTCCAATGAAGGAGCTAGAGAAAGCTCCAAGGAGCTGAAGGTTTTGCAGCCCCTTAGAACAAACAACAATATGAACTAACTAGTACCCTCAGATCTCCCAGGGACTAAACCACCAACCAAAGAGTACACATGGTGGAACTCATGGCTCCAACTGCATATGTAGCAGAGGATAGCCTAGTAGGCCATCAATGGGAGGAGAGGCCCTTGGTCCTGTGAAGGCTCTATGCCCCAGTGTAGGAGAATGCCAGGGCCAGGAAGTAGTAGAAGGTGGGTTAGTGAGCAGGGAGAAGGGGAAGGAAAGAAGGTTTGTTATATTTTTTCCAGAGGGGAAACTGAGAAAGGAGATATCATTTTACATGTAAATAAAGAAAATATGTAAAATCATTTTAAATGTAAATAAAGAAAATATGTAAAAATAAATAAATATAAATAAATAAATATAAATAAATATATATTTGACTTTGACTTTCAAAAAAAAGATGAAAGCATCAGCTTTCTTGGTATTTAGTGGCTGAAGCCACAATTATTGCTAACATCCTGTAAGATTTAGAATATCCATATATCATGAAGAATTATTGACTTCATAACACAGTAGGTTGATATAACTATACCTTAGTTATCCTAAATATTTATTAAAATATGTTATTTAGGGAAATAGAAAATATCCAGGTAAAATTGTACTGTTCATGTGTAGAAATTATGCTTACTTTATGAACTTGTACTGCAAAATTACTGTTTTATACCATATTATCTGTTATTCTTTCTCCACATACATTAACATCTATCAAACATCCCAGTGGTAAATTTCTAATATCTCACTTCCTATTCCATTTTCATGTTGCCTTCTCATTACAGGAATACTTTATCCGATTGTAAATGTAAAAGCTTCATTTCTTGTTTTCTTTCTGTTTTCGTTGTCTATAATGTGTGAAAATAAAATGATATTTTTATATGTAACATCTTTTGTCCATAATTTGCAATTTTTAAAGCTATTAACGTCCTCAAATAGGAATTTTGTAGATGATATCATTGTATTGTGCAAAATATGAACAAACCTATAGAATTCACTCTCATAGTCTTCTGTTTTTCACTTCAGAAATCATCAGTATTAGATTTTTCATCTGATTAAAGATAATTCTGGTACAAATGTTAAAGAAAATATTAAACATTATTAATTCTGTATATTCTTTAAAAGATACAATGTATTCAGTCAGTTACAAGGAAAGCTAAGGGTTTGGGAGAAAAAGACTAAAGAATATTTACTATATGAAATACAAATATTTTCAAAATAATTCATATACTACCAAACTGTTTAAGTAAATTGAAAACAATTAAAAATCCATGTGTAAAGGGACAAGAGAGGAAACTTGAGGTGCTACTACTTACATACCTAGTATTTTTAAAATTGAACCAGAAACAAAGCAAGTGAAATCAGATGTCTTGTATATCACTTGTGGTTTTTGTTTTCTCTTTCACAGTGGAGTAAAGATATGTTGAGACTATCCTGAAGAAACTGAAACATCACTGTGAATATCCATCAGGTAAAGCAATTTTTCATTCTATTATGAGGTCTATCAAAAACATGAAAAGACAGGAAAAATAATTTTAGGTTGAAGATAAATCTGTATATGGTGTTAGCATCTTCTTTGAAGAGAAGTCATAGAGATAAGATTAAAAAATCAATCTGATGGTGATGCCCTTTAGAAACTGGAATAATGAAATTGTATTTCTTAAAGACAAAACTTAAAGATGCTCAAGAAAATTGGAAATGCCAAGCTGGCAGCAACCAAGACAGACATATTGTCTATGTTAAAAACAGACTCTTACAGTGATAGACAGAGTTCTTCAGCTGAATTGGCTACAGTGCGATGCATGGGTGCATATATTATATGGTATTACTCACTATAATGAGTACAACTGCAGACATGAAATCTAAAACTGTTCCAAAGAATACTTTTTTGAGTTAAATTAAATTAAACTTTCTATTTTAACCAATAATAACTTGTTTGGCCATAGTTTACTTTTCACATTATAATACAGTCTGACTCCCTTTTGGATATTTAACTGTAGACAGCTGGCAAGTACCTCCATCCACCCGGCCTGTGTATACTCCATGGTAACTAACTGATACAAGCCCATGGGTTCTTGGCAGAAGTAGCCTCTGTCCCCTTGGGAAACTGTACTTCAGCATTGCTCTATAACTAACAACCGTGAAGCCAACACCCTCTCCCTTCTTCTCTGCAGTCACTAATCAGGCTAGCACTCCTTGAGTCCTTATCTTCTTGATGGATATATGGTATCTGCTGTGTACATCTGTATACCTGCAGAGTGAGAACAATACATCTCAATACGTAGCTATATATGCAGCAAAAGACTGTTAAACTATATGGCAGAAGTTGTAGATTGTAGAGAACACCCTAACATAATTTTTATTATATGTGCTAACCTAATAAAATACTTTCACAGAAGTTTTAAAAATAATTTAATTATCATCTCTTTGGCTATAATAGTTGAATTCAATACACTTTCAATCCCATATTATTTGTACTATATATTTTTAGGGATTGAAACAGAAATGAAAATTAAAACTTCAAATATAACAGTTATCTAGGGAAACATACAGTCATGATGTTTGTAGGAAATAAATTATAAATGTATATTTACCATATAAAATAAAATATTTATACTATATAAATGTATTATGGGAAAAAGATTAGAACAAAATCACTAATTTTTGTACCTTGGTATTTCCATTCAATATTAATATTTACTTGTATTTATAAGCAGCATTGTCAGGAACTCATGATATACAACAAAAGTATAATTGCCATTTTCTACCAATGTATGTATGCTTAAATCTGTGTATGTACAAGCAGACTTCTAGCTGCCTGGTATGGAAATTGATATATTGTTTTACTACTTTTCTACTATGATATATATATATATATATATATATTATATAATGGGATTTAAAATTATTAATGAATGGTTGATCAAAAAGGGCATTAATGTTTGGAGATACATGTACATATAACACAAATTATAAATAATTAACATCCCCATTAAGAGGTCTATGTTTTAACACATATATATGTATGTAAATCATATATAAATATGAACATCTGTATGGATTTTGTATGTATTTAAATAAATATATAGATATTTAAAAACTTAAGTAATAACTACAAATATATTGTTTTATATATTAATATTAGGATATCTAGAAGAATACTAATTAATTACTTTAGCAATGTTTTAAGTTATCAATTTTTCATAATGGTTGAAATAAAATGTTATTTTGTGGATATGTATTATTAGTAATAATTTCAACCAAAGAGATTTTAACTTGAAAAGCTATTAGAATATTCAATAGTAGTAAGAATGCTTGTTCAAAGAAATGAATTCCTGGTTTGTTCTGTCCCTTTTAGTGAGTGTTTAAAAATTGAAAACCGAGACTTTATAGCAGCAGCAGTGAACCAAACTATTACTGAGACTTCAAGGCGCTCCAGCTGCATATGAAGGAGGTGTGAAAAAAGGAAAGTTCAACACTCTATAAAAAAGTAGTGCCTTCCGCACTCTGTGGGCTGCTGGTGACTGTGGGGCACACAGAGTAGTACTCACTCAGGGGGTGAATTTTGCAATAGCAGTCTGATCTCAGTCTAAATCCTAATCCAAAATTAAAACTCAAGATGTGTTTCATTGCTTCTGAGCCAACATTTTTTCCAAACAAAATTCTCTGTTTGAGCTCCCAGAAGGCTCTGTCACCTTAGGATTTTTCCACATTTTAAATGTCAGGCTTTAGAGCATCCCTTCTCCACTTAGGAAAGTAAGACACTCACAGGACATCTGCCTAAGTGATGGCTTCTCGTGATAATTACTTCCTTTGGAATATTGGAGACATTCTGTTATGTAAAGTGAAATGGTAAAGATTATGAAAATATTTTGTGAATTTCTTGTTTCTATATTTTCATAAGACACATATAATGTATATAATAAAGCTATAAAAGATTTCAGTTTCATATATAACTTGTGGTACTAGAAATAATAAATTTTGGTTGAGAGTAATAGCTGAATGTTCTTTTGCTTGCAATACAAAATCATAGATTTTTTTTCCCAGGTGGTAATTATGATCACAGATATAAGTTACTGATATTCACTGATGTCTTGTATTTATGCTTTGAGACAAAAATTTACTTTTGGTACATTATAAATTGCTTTGTAATTGCTAAACTGTTCAACAAATGGTAAATTTAAGTAGGATACTTGTGTTGTATCCTTTAATTAAACAACTTAAGAGAACATTTTTCTTCAAATCACAAGAAATCTCTTGATTTATAAAGAGCAACGTCATAACATGAAATTACTTGACTGAACCCCAGATTGAGATTTGTAGCAGGGGAAAAATGATAAAGTCATCTAATTAATCTTCTACCTGATAATTTCCACTAAACACAATATGTTACATATCAGTTTAGAGTTCTTGTAAGAATATTCTCTGTCTGTTTATTTCTAACTTAAATAATATTTATCTATAAGTAAATAGCTATTTATTGATGACTACCCAGTAAATTATTTAAGGGAATAGAAACTATGTGAAAGAGAAAAAGAATTCAAATGCAAAGCTTGCCTCAAATGCACTATGTAACTGCATCTAGATTTGAAGGGATTGTTCAGTTAGGTCTGTGCAGTGCTGGAATTATGGACTTATACTACACACTGAGTGAGGATATTTTAATAATTTTTTCTTACTTTTTCACAGTTTTATACAAAAAAATAATAATAATTATAATTTCCCCAACTTCTCCAAACTCTACCCCAACCTTGTTACATAATCCACTACTTATTTATTTACTTATTTATTTTATTAGATTTTTTTATTTACATTTCAAATGATATCCCCTTTCCCGGTTTCCTCCCCACTCCTTCTGCTCACTAACCTACCCTCTCCAGCTTCATGGTCCTGGTATTCTCCTACACTGGGGCATAGAGCCTTCACAGGACCAAGGGCCTCTCCTCCCATTGATGACTTACTAGGCTATCGTCTACTACATATGCAGTTGGAGCCATGAGTTCCACCATGTGTACTCTTTGGTTGGTGGTTTAGTTCCTGGGAGCTCTGAGGGTACAATTTAGCTCATATTGTTGTTTGTCCTATGTGGCTGCAAACCCTTCAGCTCCTTGGGTCCTTTCTGTAGCTCCTTCATTGGGGACCCTGTGCTCAGTCCAATGGATGGCTGTGAGCCTCTACTTCTGTGTTATGGAAATGAATGGATCTGGAGAATATCATCCTGAGTGAGGTAACCCAACCACAAAAGAAAACACATGGTATGCACTCACTGATAAGTGGATATTAGCCCAGAAGCTCAGAATACACAAAGTACAATCCACAAACCACAAGAAACTCAAGAAGAAGGAAGACCAAAATGTGTATACTTTTGTTTCTTCTTAGAAGGAGAAGGAGAAACAGAGACAAACTATGGAGCAAAGACTGAAGGAAGGACAATGCAGAGACTTCCCCACAATCACCAAATCCCGACACTATTGTGGATGCCAGGAAGTGCGGGCTGACAGGAGCCTCATATAGCTGTCTCCTGAGAGGCTCTGCCAGGGCCCTACCCCACTTCTTGATTTTTCTCTAGTTTTTCTCTCTCCTTTCTTCCATCCCTACAATTCCTCTCTCCCTCCTCATAAAATCCAATTCCTATTGTTCAATGACTCTTGGGTGTAGAGTCTGCCCAGAGGCATATTTTACCAAGCACTAAATATTTTTCTCAGAAAATATTCAATAACTTCTCTCAGAAGTTATTACAAGTAAATACCCCCTCAACTAGAGGTTAGCTTCATGGTTTTTTCAGCTATTACCTTCATACTGGGAGATTTTAGTTAAGATTATACTGGTCTTTGGTATTTTATCAAAATTATTATGATTTTGTATGTGCAATTATTTCATTATGGCCAGAAAAAAACTTTCTGGGAGTCATCTACCACCTCTGGTGTTTACAATAGTTCTCCCCCTGTTGTACAATGATAACCTTAGACTTTGTGGTAGAGGTGTGATATTGATATTTTATGTAGGACTAAGAAAGTCAACTCTTATTCTGTGAGTTTTTACCATTTTTGTCTCTCTGTGTTAGAGATCATGTATGTCAAGAAATTTCTCTGATGAGAGATGAGAGATGTACTAATAATCTATGGGTATAAGTCAATAGAAGTCACTTTAAAACTATTTCCTGCTTATAACTCTAGAAGTGATATGACTTGGGAAAATGGAGCTGATAAATTAAACTTTTTTTTTTTTTTTAAGAAAATGGGATCACAAGATTCTTGTGTTGTTTTCTTGGAGTTTACATACAAGGACTTAGAATTCTCCTCATATGACTGCATTCTTAGATCATGTTCTAAAATACTCCTACCACACTTTTTTTAAATGAAATATAGGACATCCAGAGTTATTTTGATTTGAGATGTTGTAGATATGTCTGTCATTTGACACATCTAAAACCCATAAACAAGCAAATATAATCATAATGAATAATATTAAAACAGAGAAACCATTGTATGTAATACTCTGCTATCAATTATAGTGATTCAAACTATGTCTAGCACTATTATTTACATTATCATTCTGATCATAAAAATCTAGAGAATAGCTTGAAAAGAGACCAATCATTATTAGTTCCAGTATTTTCTTAGATGTTATCCCACATAAATGTAAATGTTATGGTACCCTATGGAAATAACAAATGGTTTAAATCCCAAGGATAAAAAATACAGTCCCTTCTCCAGATAAATATATGAAACCATTATGGTTCCAAGATCTAGTTATAAACACAGTCATTAGTGAATTCAAAAGGAACTGGATCATACAACATAAACACTGAAGCAAAGGAGGATAAAGAACATATTACCAGCACACTGGTTCAGAGGCACTCAAGGCAGATACACAGGTCAAAACAGCATTGGCAGGGGAAGAATTTCAGATGACACTGAGCTGTGGATCCTTCTCAGAATAACCTCTTCCTTAGTGCATAGGGTCTATTCTGGGCCACAAGTAAGCATACTTGACTTTTGACAACATGGTCAATACCTCATTTTGCCCTTTAGCCTGAAGGTTTGCTGTTTTTCTGGTGACTTTCATTGTCTCCTCATGCCCTCACCATTTGTCTTTGATGACACAGGTGAGAGCAGCTGAAAAGGATTCAAGTACTTTTTCAATGGATCCATCTGCAATGACAGATGATTACTCCTTTCTAATTTTCTTCTGGAAAGTAAAAAATGGGGCAGGTTATTGCACTAGCTTGCGTATTTTCTTCTGCAATAAAACTGAGGTGGTTAGAGTGCATATGCATATGAGCCTATTGCTAGAAATAATACTCAACATAAGCAGAATCTAAAATGATATATAAGGTTTTATGAGTTCTGTAGTACATGAATCAAAACAGGCAGTTCCACCTGTTGAGCTGAGGAAAAAGAAATATTAATAGTTTAATGAATATCTGGACCAGTAGTTTTTCCTAGACTCATAGATGAGCCATGAATAAAATAGCATCTTCCTGTGTAATGTGAGAAAGTTGGACAATTTTGGCAATCACACATTCAGTTTGTAGGAGAAAATCCCTTATCTTATAGCTTATCAGCCAGATATTTTTTTCCTATCCTTCCATAGTAATCTATGAAGGAAGTGTGAAATGCCTTAAGAAATCATGCTGTAATGCTCTTAAAAGAGATTGTCAGTTAAAGGTAATACAACAGAGCAAAGAAAGATCAAGTCTATGTCATTGTTGACATTGGCTTCTTGCCCTGATTTACTAATTGAGCAAGAAATGAATGATAAGGAGTTAGCATTGTAGAAATAACCCATTTCAAAAGATCATCTTCTTCTGATATACCACCTTTAGGAGACAATTTATTTGGGAAAACAAGTAAAACATTTAAAATAAGTGAAGGATCCACACAATCTTTACTCTGAATTGAAAATATTCTTCTTCATGTGTGAGATAAAAATATAAATGCTGTAAAACACCATCTTTTCTTCTAGAATTTAAAATAGATCATTTAGCGTGTCAGAATTCCCAAGTGCAGCTCATGGGGCAAAGGAAGAGTAGGCAAACAAATTCTTTGTCTCTGTCATGTCTTAGCTTGCCTTGTCTAGGTTGTGAAATTGATATTTTCATAGATTTCTCAAATCCTCAGCAGGAACTGGAGGGAATACAAGATTAGATTCATAGCCAAATTCTTACCCCCATGTTTAAGGGTCATTTTCAGACAAAGGAGCATGCTCATTTAAAGGAAGTCCAAATAAAAGACCTGGGAAAACTTAAGAGTTGTGCTGTTCTTCCTTTTGATTTTGCCTGATTTCTCTCCATCTCTCTGCAAATATTAAGGCTTGATCATCCTGTTTACGTTCATTCACAAAAATTAGCCATGTCTTTCTCATGATCAATATTTTGGTTATTTTTCATAAGTAATTAGATAAATGTTCAAATTAATGCCCAAGTGACCCAAAATTGTATGGGAAAATTTCCCTTGTATATATGCCATTTTGATATTCTCTCACACTTTGTCCCATACTTCCTCATTTAAAGTTTATTCTTGGCACTAGGAACTATAATTATAAAAAAAAAAAAAAAAAACAAAAAAAAAAAAAAAATTGTAAAAAATCTAGTAGTTGTGATTTTTACATGTGTGCTCATTTTTCTTTAAAAATGTTCTCCAGCTCAAGGGGAGTTCCGAAGGCCTGACACTATTACTGAGGCTATAGAGCACTCGCAAACAGGGGCCTTTCATTACTGCCCTCTGAAAGACCCAACAAGCAACTGAAAGACTCAGATGCAGATATTTGCACCCAACCAATGGACAGAAGCAGCCGACTCTTGTTGTTGAATTAGAGAAGGCTAAAAGAAACTGAGAAGGGATATTCTGTAGGAGGACCAGCAGTCTTAATTAGTCTGGACCCCTGAGATCTCTCAAACACTGGGACACCAACACACATACAGTAGAGTACTTCTGAGTCTGTATTCATTCAGAGATGTATTCATTCATTCAAGAAATTGGAGGCCCCAGGGAGTTTAGAGGTCAGGAGGGGTGAGGGTGGAGGCATCCATGTGGTAGGGAAGTAGGGAGGAGGTGTTGGATGTGGAGCAGTCAGAGGTGGATGGAGTGGCAGGGAATGGAATATGGAGTGTATAAAATAATTAATTAAAAAATGTGCTACCTAAGCTAGATTAAAGTAAAGTCTTTCTTCATTTCTGTCCCATTATTCTCACTCAGATATTTCTATGATGTCCTCACATTCATATCACTATGTTGGGCAGTGCAAGGCAGTGGTCTGTTCTAGTAACTTAGGCTCAGTCTAGTAATTGGCCTTGAGCCCTGGAGCCTCAGTGGGCAGTTTTCTGAGTGCAGGGGGCAGAAGGAGCTCCACTATAACTCCTGAGTCTTTGGTTCCTGCTTCAGTCACAATCCCTCACAGCTGCCCCTGTAGGAGATGTGTGCTCTATCAGGCAGACAATGTCTCAAGCTCCCAGCATTCTAGCTGGACCCTACCCCCAGTCATCTGATCACAGCCAGGCATACCATGCCTCATACAATATAAGGGGGAGTTTGCCCCCTCCTCACTCTCTTGCTCTTTGTCCCTCTCTTGCTTCTTCTCTTCCCCTCTTGCTCTTACTCACTTGCCCTCTTCCTCCTCTCTCTTGCTCTTTGTCTCCTCTTTTTTCCTGCTCTATGTTCTCTTCTCTTGCCTTCTTGCTCTCTTGCTTTCTTCCTTTCATTCTCTCTCTCTCTCTCTCTCTCTCTCTCTCTCTCTCTCTCTCTCTCT
>JADRCD010214398.1:0-25000 GCA_019843815.1 Montemys delectorum | reverse complement strand
AGATGTAAAGAATAGGAGTTGTCTGTCTATTCTTATACACTTTTACATTTGTAGCTGTGTATCCCATCTGGAATATAAGTTCACTGAGAACTCTAATTAATGAACGAGTATTGGTGTTCACATAAAGCAATAAGTCTAATGTACAAACAGTAATACATTATCATTCAGTGACAACTTCTGAGCAAGTGAAACCTAATAAACAATGGTATATGCAGAAAGAAAATAAAATAAAGTGTGTATTGAGAGGATGTTTTGAAATCACTGGGAGGCATTTTTCTATAATTCTTGTCTAATGTCAAAGAAATTCTGTCACTCACTTTAAAAGAGCAAGTGCAACATTGTCACATATTTATTTCAAATTTCATTTGCCTATAGCAAGATATTGAAATTACTAAAATTGTTTTATGGAGTATAAGAAATTGGCATTTTGATGCAGTTGTTGAAAGTTCTATTAATGCTGTTTTCAAACTCTGTTAATCAAACATTTTTCAGAAACAAACTAATGTTTTTACTGCTCATATTGGACCTTAATTCTTTTGCATGAGAATAATGCTGCCCAAAATATGTTTTATACATAAATACCTGATTATATGCATCTATATTAAGTCTACATATTCTAAATTCTATTTTAAGAATGCTTCATTTCTTGAAAACATGAGATTGTAGGGTTTTGTTTTTGTTTTTGTTTTTTGTTTTTGTTTTGTTTTTTTGTTTTTTTATTTTTTAGTTTTTTGGTTTTTTGAGACAGGGTTTCTCTGTGTAGCCCTGGATGTCCTAGAACTCACTCTGTAGACCAGGCTCGCCTTAAACTCAGAAATCTGCCTGCCTCTGTCTCCCAAGTGCTGGGATTAAAGGTGTGCGTCACCACTGTCCAGCTGTTGTTAAATTTTATAAGTCTCTCTACATTCTTTTCTTTAATGAACACATAGAATAATAAAGATGCTGTAACAATTTCTCTGAGTGATGAACATCATAGTTCATCCCCTTCTCACTCCAGGTAGGCAGTGATACTAAGTTACATTTACCAACCATACATTACATTCTTCATTATTTTCTTCCACCTTAGAAATGTAGCCATCTTAAAATAACTTAGTCTTGTTATATATTAGGTATGGTCTTTTAGTTCAGTGTTCTTGATGCATGAAACTGATTATTATTTTCATTTTGCTGTAGTCAGTTGACCATAGGAACATAATCTGTGAAGACAATTGCACTTAACTTTGTATGCCAATGCCCTCAAAAGAGAAAGTATAGAGTTACTCTATGATTTCACTTTTTTTTTCATCAAGGTTCTGTAATCTGTAAGACCAAGAATATAAAATTACATAACAGTATAAAAATAGAATGAGTGAATGGGATGCAAACTATAGTGAGACAATAGGGAAAAAAGAATCCCTTGAAAAATTCAATATGTGTGCTTTGAGACCTTATTTCAATGGTTGTCTGATAGCAATGTTTAAAAAAAAAGTATCAAAAGAGTTTGTAGGTTGTGAAGAAGTCTACGTCTATAACTCCAAACAGGCTTTTTATTGTTTGTTTCTTTGTCTAAGGCTTAAAATATACCTTGGAATTAACATACATATCATATTCCATTTAAAGGTACTTTTGAGAAGGAATGAAGTATCCACATTTTGGTCTTCGTTCTACTTGAGTTTTTTGTGGTTTATGGCATTCCTTCTTAAAAGGGGGAACAAAATACCCATGGAAGGAGTTGCAGAAACTAACTATGGAGCAGAAACTAAAAGAAGGACAATCCAGCCTGATTGTCTCCTGAGACAGTCTCCTGAGAGGCTCTGACAGTACCTGACTAATACAGAAGTAGAAGCTCACAGCCATCTATTGAACTGAGTACAGGGTCCCCAATGAAGGAGCTAGAGAAAGGACCCAAGGAGCTGAATGGTTTGCATCCCCTTAGGACAAACAACAATATGAACTAACTTGTACCCTCAGAGCTCCCAGGGACTAAACCACCAACCAAAGAGTATACTTGGTGGGACTAATGGCTCTAGTAGCATAGGATGGCCAAGTCAATCATCAATGAGAGGAGAGGCCCTTGGCCCTGTGAAGATTCTATGCCTCAGTGTAGGGGAATGCCAGGGCCAGTAAATAGGAGAGGTTAGGGTGGTGAACAGGGGAAGGGGGAGGGAGCAGGGGTTTGTTCTTGTTGGTTTTTTTTTTTTTTTTTTTTTTTTTTTTTTTTTTTTTTTTTTTTTTTTGGTTTTTGGGTTTTTTTATAGGGGAAACTGGGAAAAAAGCTATCATATGACATGTAAATAAAGAAAATATCTAACAAAAATAAAGATCCTTTTGACAAATTAAAACATTTTATATATTACATACATTCAAATTTAATTTTTTACTTCTGCTTTTAGTTGTATTGAACCTTATCTATTTATTCAAATATTCATAATGTTCTATGACATCATATTGTTGTTTCATTACAAATTCTTACACAGATCTTATAAATCCAGGGAGAAAGTTCATTGAAACTAATAATTCAATGGTTATTAATGGAAATATGGTGCAAAAAGTATAGCGTAGAGGCAACTATGTTATGTGAAATGACACTGGCTCTTGAGTCTCCATCTTCTCCACTTTTCCTCTTTTCTTCTTTCTTCTATTTCTTTCCATTTGTAAGTTCTGTAATTATGAATCCTGCCTATCAGTGAAGTAGCTACAGAAGAGAGAAATCACCCTTTGTCATCAACAAAGGATAGAATGTCAAGTCCAAAAGTATATTGTCTTTTGACCTACCACTTTTAAATATAAATTAAAACATTTTCTTAATAACCTTCAACAATAAGCTCTGTTAAAGGGACAATGGATTTCCTTATTCTCAAGTATCATCTAAAATTAACAAAATGTTTCCTTTTGCATTTTGTTGAATATCAAACTTATCACAATAAACAAATAGCAACAAGGTAAAATCAACATCCTAGTGGGGTGAATCATACTGCTCACTGAGCTATCACCGGGTCTAGCATCAGTGACTGAGTTGTTCATGAATGCTAATCAGGCCTAGATCATATCTACTGTATTTTGTTATATATGTCATAGTGCGATGAATAGAGTACATAATTTACAAGTGGCATCAATCACCTCAAGTGAATAGAAAGTGTTTTTTAATAGAGAAACAGTTTAAATTTCATATGAAACTCTGAAGAAACTTACCTGCTAGGACATTAAAGGGAAGAAATGTTAGTTTTCTTTTTTAACAAAATATTGCTTGTATGCATTGGTCTTATCCCAAACATGTATGGATAAAAAAGGTAGAAATAAATAAGCCAATTCTGAATTTGCAATTTTTTGTTTCAGTGAATATAAAAGTTCGAAGAAATTTGTAGCCCTAAGATATTCTTTCTTCTATTTTGTGTTGAAACATTTATTTAAAACAATAATCAGCAGCACTTGGGAGGCAGAGGCAGACAGATTTCTGAGTTCAAGGCCAGCCTTGTCCACAGAGTGAGTTGCAGGACAGCCAGGGCTACACAGAGAAATCCTGTCTTGAAAAACCAAAATAAACAAAACAAAACAAAACAAACAAACAAACAAAAAACCCAGACTGATAATGTATGTAACTTCTATACAAAGTACATTTGACTGTTTATGTAAACATTAGTGTTATAAACATTAGTGTTATATTCATGTATATTATATTACTTACTAGTTCACATTTTAATGTCTTATTTTAAACTTCACTTTAAAATGATTCAATTTTTAAAAATTAAAATTTAATTATGTCATTTCCCCTTTCCTTTTCTCTTTCCAACCATTTTTATGCCACCTCTTAACATACATACATGTTTATAAATACATATTATACACACAAACACACACACACATATATTTACTCCATTTAGAATTCTTTTTATTGCCAATCACTTGGCATTAAATAAACTGTTATGCTTATCATCCTTAATGTCAATGAATTCTCCCTCTATCAGCATTGTTGACTGTAGTATAGATATTTTCAAGGTGTGAGGCTAACTGATATTTCCTCCTTCCACAATAGTATATCTGTTATTGTTGTCACTGTTTTGAAATACCTGAGAATTAACATGGTTGAGGAATAGTAGTCTTCTTGTAATTAATATGATAAATGAACTCACAGCAGATTTTCTTATCCTCTGATTTTCATCGTCCTTTTACGTTATCTGCTTTGATATTGTCTAAGCCCTTTTTTCAGGCATTGTGTTAAGATATATTCACTGGAGCTAGAAATCCCCAATTTGGTTGTTCTCTGACTATTGACCCTTTTGTTATTCTTTTTATTATTATTTTTGTTTGTCTTACTTTTTTGTTTTTGTTTGTTTGTTTTTCTAGTGGTCTTCATTCACTGCAAAGAAGAGCTTCTTTGGTAAGGGGAGGAGTTATAATTATTTGTGGGTAGGGATACTTATTTAGAAAAAATGAGTAATTGTGCTGATAGAGCAAAAGGTGACAGTATGTTCTCTGAATTCCATTACCTCACAAGCCACAGGAAGTTGCATATGATCTAGTACCATGAAAGATTTCTCTCACACT
Source organism: Montemys delectorum (assembly GCA_019843815.1). Taxonomy (NCBI): domain Eukaryota; kingdom Metazoa; phylum Chordata; class Mammalia; order Rodentia; family Muridae; genus Montemys; species Montemys delectorum. Next base: position 20,476 of record JADRCD010214398.1, on the reverse strand, counting down.
AACAATTCTTATGTCCAATAAAAAAAAAATCTGTTGGCTATCAAGAAAATTTGAACTTTTAGAAATTTCTTTAGGTTTTTGTCCTTATGAAGTTTATAGCAGGGGTATTAGTCATTTCCCTCTTTAGCAGCTTACATAACCCCGTAAATACAAAAAGTAGTCCTCAGTAAGGATGCTTCCTTCATGAGGAGCCATATAAATTTTAAATAACTCCAAACATATTAACTATATATTTCAAAACGATACATCACTACTAGTATTTTCTTAAATGAACATAAATATATAAAGTTGTTTGTTTGTTTGTTTTGTATTTAGTAGAGTTTAAAATCTTGGTTCTTACTGTGGTCCAAGCCCAAAATAAGAACAATTTTTAGACATTGGATTTCATTGTAATAAGGCTATACTTCAGTGACCCTCATATCACCAAAGGATTTTACCTCCGTCATAGCTAAACTGAGAGTTGACAATTCTGCTGCACCAAGGAATGAATGATTCAATGCCAACAATTTAAATTATACTCCTAGTATGTTATTTGAATAAGTAAAAGCAATATTAATCATTACTATGAATTACAATTGAACATTTTTGTTACAAAGTATCTTGTTTAGAGTCAGCTTGATGGAAAAAACTATCTCTACAATGAAATGAAAGATAACTGAATCAGTGTGTACAAAAAGAAGACATATGCTGTCAGAACAATCAATCAACAGGGGTTTATTCTTGTTGTTTTTTGGGTTTTTTTTTTTAGGGGAAACTGGGAAAGGAGAAATCATATGACATATAAATAAAGAAAATATCTAATAAAAATTAAAAAAAAAACAATAAAAAGAAGACATACAGTATTCTGAGTATAGAAGTATTTATTTTCTATAAAATTATGTGATTAGAATATATGGTTGCTTACATATAAATAAAATACAACAAGCATATGGTAAGTTGTAAAACTGATGGCACAATTTAATATCTTAGAACAAAACTTGTGTATAAATGATACACTGCTTGAATTCTAAACCATGTACTGTTTATCCCATTTAATGTAATGAGAAGATAAAGCTTACACATATTTTATAATTTCCCTAAGCTGTATCTTTACATATGTTTAAATTTGTAGCAACCCAGACACATAAATACTTTTTTTCCCTTAAGCATTTAAGAAAATAAATTATGATGGGATACAACAACTAGACATAATAAATACTTTAGGAAAATTACTGCAGGGATTCAAAATTAGAGTCTAACTTTATTAAGTAGTATACTGTGAGATCTCCTGTTCTTTAATAATTATATTAATATTCTACTTTAATAGTACATTCAAAACTATATACTTAAATATAAATAAATGTTATTCTTCCTTTGTACTGTTATTTTTCTATATTTTCTTTTTGCAAAATGACAATGATGTGCTCTGAGTTGCTCTCTTCAAAGTAACAAAGAGACTCTGAGTGCTCTCTCCTACATTGTCAGTGTCAGTGGTGATGTCATTGAACCTGATCTGGTGTTCCCAAGGATCAACCATTGAGCTGTCAACTCTTCTTTCTTATTTATAATATTACACCTAGGAATCCAAGACTCACTGAGTATTGATTTCTAATACACTTAAAGTTCAACGCTCCCCAGCTCAACTTCACTCTTTATGTTGTTAAATGTTCCTTGTATCTTTGAAACTATCTTGAAATTCTTGATCTTATCATAATAAAAAGAAGGTTCAGGACAAAGCGGTTTGTAGAGTTATCTTAATATGTTCTTACCTGGGATGTAGTGGAATAAAAATGTTTTCTTTATTAAAGTTTCTCTTAGAAAATCATAAAATTTATGTGATTAGTTTTGGTTAACATGTAGAAAACATGTATCTGGGATTTGTTCTTTAATATATATTTCTGTGACTAAATTTCTGAAAGAAAAACCTCAGAGAGCAGCATGTTTTGCCTAAGGACTTTAGAGTACAATCTATAACCATGGGGTTAGGAGCACAGTCTTAGGACAGAATGATAGAAGTAATATCCAGCAGATATTCTTCTGTGGTGTCCAGGGTAGGAAACGACATGTGCAGGCCAGAAGTAGAAACAGAAATAACTTCAAAGGCATCTTATCAATCATTCACCTCTGTTAGATGAACTCCATGTCCACACATATAGTGTCATAAGCTATAAACCAAGTTCAAACAAATAAAGACATGAATAAAGTTTCAAACTCAAACAATTCATCCCTGATTCCCACAAATATCTATTGAACAATATGTATAATGCAACTATAACTTCAAAATGTCCTATCTACTTGTAACAGTCTTAATATTTTAAGACCTGAAATCTAAATTCTGTTCAGAAACCCATCAGTGTCTTCATGTAACCTCAATTAGAATTTCACCAGTTCCATTATGTACATTAAACATCCCATTCCAATAGTAAGAATGGTAACTATCACAATTAAAGACTGGACTAAAGACAAACTGAAACCCAACAGAGAAAACAGCAAATGTTCCCTGTTTAATAACATAATATAAGCATTGGGTGGGCTTTCCTGACCCTAAAGCTTTGTTAATTTTTTATTGGATATTTTATTTATGTTCACTTCAAATGTTATCCTCTTTCCCTGTTTCCTCTCCAGAAACCCCCTATTCCATCCTCCTTCCCCTGCTTCTATGAGGGTGCTTCCCCACACACCCATACACTCTCACTCACTGCACTGGCATTCCTCTACACTGGGGCATTGAGCCTTCACAGGACCAAGGTCTTCTCCTCCCATTGGTGCTAGACAAGGCCATCCTCTGCTATATGTGCAGCTAGAGCCATGAGTCCCTCTATGTATATTCTTTGGTTGGTGACTTAGTCCCTGGGAGCTCTGAGCTGACTGGTTGGTTGAAATTGTTGCTCTTCCCATGGATTGCAAACCCCTGCAGCTCCTTTAGTCTTTTCTTTAACTCCTCCATTTGGGTCACCATGCTCAGTCCAATGGTTAACTGTGAGTATCCGCCTCTGTATTTGTCAGACTCTGGCAGAGCCTCTCAGGAGACAGCTATATCAAACACCTGTCACAGAGCACTTCTTGGTATCCACAATAGTGTCTGAGTTTTGTGTTTTTATAGAGGATGGATTCCCCAGTTGGGGCTGTCTCTGAATGTCCTTTCCTTAAGTCTCTGCTCCACACTTTTTCCCTGTATTTCCTTCAGATGGGAGCATTTCTGGGTTAAATATTTGGAGATATTATTCTAGGAGTTCTCTACCTCACATTTACAAACTCATATACATGCTTTCCACAAATATTCAATGGCTCAAGTGCAGGAAACAGGTATTTTTATTTTTGTGTTTCTATGATAAAATACTCGACAGAAACACTTTAATGGAGAAAAGATTAATTTGGGCCTTCATTTTAAATTGTTATATCCATTGTGATGAGAAAGGAGCAGTGAGGTACAGCATCATGACGAGAAAGTTTTAGTGAGTCAGGATGTGATTATATATACACATATGATATGAACATATTATTCACTTGTAGTTTATCTAGGAAGTCACAGCACAAAATTTAAAAAATCTATATAACATTAACAGACATAACTCCAGTGATCAAAGGTAGTAAAACTTTCCAAAGGAGTGACTAAGGACCACAGTTAACTAATAGAACATGTGGCTGACATTTAAGACTCAAAATATCATTCATATATTATTTTATATTATACTACTTTGTAATATACTTATTCTTCATATATTAATATTTTAGATATAAATTAAATATCAACCACTAAGAAATAATTATTGGATTAATAAGTATATAGTTCTCCAAATATAAGTTTTAAACTAGCAAATTGATGAGCTATCAAATAATAATAGTGTCTTAATAGAAGTTGAAAGATAAAGAATGAAGTTGGCTAATTGCCTACAAAAACGAAATAATAAACATACATGCAATAACCCTGATTAAAAAATGTCTAAGAGACTCAGACATGAGGAATATGTCTTTAGGTGCCTGAGAATGGAGTTAGATTGATATGTATACTAAGTTCCAGGCTAGATGGGGCAATATATTGACATATTTTCTCATATAATTTCTATGACATAGAATAAAATATGTTTATTTATGCAATTTATTCAGAACACAAAATTTATGACTATATTTCTACATCAAATTTTGAACCTTATCATTCACAGGTAAAAACCATCAATATTTATCCCTTAAGAAATGTCATAAATCCTAAATATTTTATCATAAAGTAATCTCTGGTTTTTCCCATATTGAAAATTTGTAATAGTTATAAATCTTTAAAGGTAATTTTGTTGAATGTTTATATAGATTTCCTAATTATAATAATTATACAACCATTATTTAAAAGTGTATGTATTATTAATTATACATTATTAAGCATAGTTATATTGCTAAAACATTTAGGAGAAAAATTGTTATGCTTGCACTAACTCATTATATCTAACAAGGAGGAAGAATGAATTCAGGTTGAGAGCAAAGGATAAGTGAGAGGAACAAGAGTGTGTGGGATGGGGCTGGTGAGATGGCTCAGTGGGTAAGAGTACTGACTGCTCTCCCGAAGGTCCTGAGTTCGTTCGGATCCCAGCAACCACATGGTGGCTTACAACCACCCGTAATCAGATCTGACGCCCTCTTCTGGTGCGTCTGAAGACAGCTACAGTGTATTACACTGGAGCGAGCAGGCTAGAGTGAGCGGAGCCGTCCTGAGTTCAATTCCCAGCAACCACGTGATGGCGTTGAGCTACAGTGTACTCATAAATAAATAAATCTAAAAAAAAAAAAAGAGTGTGTGGGATGAATAATATTAAAGCCCTTTTCATAAGGGACATAAGAATCTGCAACTGTAGAATCTCCTATATACATAAAGAGTTAACACAGAGTTACTCTTATTTTACAGTAAGATAATAATACCCCTACTGGTCATGATAGACTAACAGATTAAATAATCACTGCCAGAAATGGAATACTTTTTTTGAAGTATTGGCTCTGAGTTCTCACTAACCATTCAAATATCAGAGGGTTTTGTCATTGTTCACAATTATTTTCTAGAACTTGATGGGAAGAATCTATTACTGAAAATACCACCAAAAAACTATGGTAAAATCAATCTCCACGGACAGAAGTATTCATTCCTATTGTCTAGTTCTTTATGTGGTCAATGGAAATAGAAAAGCTACAGAAGCAGAAATTTAATCATCAATCATAACTAGGTGTAATTTCTCCAGATACAGTAATTACTAACTTGGCAAGACATACTAACTGGTGCAAAGGCTGCACAAATGTCATGGGAAAAAGCAACTCTTTTTAGATTATATCTAAGTCATATTTTTTAATACAATACCTATATTTGCAAATATTATTGGGATAAGAACCTATAGCTGGACAAATCATTATGATAGCAATCTGCTATTTATCAAAACACTAAATAGTCATGGTATTAAACCTATAGACAAATGGTTCCTTCAACTCTCATCTGAAAAGTTATTTGCAACAGATAGTGATTAACACAATGATTCTCATCTTTTCTAATGCAGAAAATAAAAACTGCTCTATATTTAGTTGTAAAAGATCATATATACCACGCTTCCCCCATCAAAGATAAGGGATCAATGTAGAAGAGGCGAAGGAAAGAAAGACTATTAAAAGCCAGAAGTAATGGTTATTTATAGAATCACTATCTTATGGAAAAAGGAAGCTGTACATGTAAGCTAACGTTAATAGTGATTAGCATAAACAAAACACATGCAAGTCAAGTTACACCAAATCCCAGCATGGTGATGTAAATCGCACACATAATCCCAGCCCTGTCTCTGGATACATTGACAAATTTTCTAGGAGAGAAGACACACAATTATATTTACGGTTCTAGCCCCTAGTAAAAGACCACTCTCCAACACAAAAGAGCTTTTGACTGTGACTTTAACAAATTCTTTTATTTTTATATTTCCTTTTTGAGGTAAAATCTCACTATAATAGCTCATGTTGGCGTAGAGCTCATTATGCATACAAAACTTGTAGCAGCTCTTCTAGTTCAGCTTCTCTACTACCATGAATTCAGATATGTATAACCATATCCTGACTTATATTACTTCTGATAAATGCTTAGAAGTATATTAGCATTTGAGTACTAATGTTAACTCTTTGTTTTCTTTTCAAGATAAGGCATAAGACTTGGGAGAGAGATGAAAGCAGTCATAAAAGGGAAGGGAGGGAAAGGAGATGGGGTTGGGGGAGAGACGGGAACATGACCTGGTATTGGGTGGGGAAAAAGAACTGAAGCCTTGAGCAGAAAGAATGAAAACAGGTAACCTCAGGAGATAGGAGGTTGGGGGACCCTCCAGAACGTACCAGAGACCTAGGAGGTAAGAGACTCTCAGGACTCAAAGGCAGGGACATTAGATGAAAAGCCCTACAGTGGGGAGAGGGAACTTGTAGAGCCCGCCTCACACAAAAGGACAGGGCATCAAGTTAGAGATGGGGTTGCTATCCCACAGTCAAAACTCGGACCCATAATGGTTCCTGTCTGAAAGAATGGCAGGGATGGAATCGAAGAAGAGTCAGAGGAAAAGGAGGTCCCATAACAAGCCCAAAGTGGGATCCAGCTTAAGGGGAGGCCCCAAGGCCTGACACTATTACTGAGGCTAAGGACTGCTCAACAAAAGGGGCCTATCATGGCTGCTCTATGGAAGCTCCAAAAAGTATCTGTGTCAGATGCAGATATTCGCTCCCAACCTATGGACACATGCAGACCCCTATGGTCAAATTAGAGAAAAGCTGGAAGGAGCTAAGAAGGAAGGGGACCCTGGAGGAGGACCAGCAGTCTCAATTAACCTGGGCCCCAGAGATCTCTCAGACACTGGATCACCAACCAGGCAGCATACACCAGCTGATATGAGGCCCCCAACACATATACAGCAGAGGACTGTCTGGCCTGGGTTCAGTCAGAGAAGATAAACCTACCCCTCAAGAGACTGAAGGCCCCATGGAGGTTAGAGGTCTGGTGGGATGGGGTGGAGGGCAGTAGGGATATCCTCTTAGAGACAGGGGGCTAGGAGGAGCTTTGGGATGTGGAACAGTCAGAAGGTGGCTTGGGAGTGGAACAAAATCTGGAGTGTATAAATAAATAAATATTAATTTAAAGGGGGGTAGGGAGATGGCTCAGCCATTAAAGGCTAGGTTCACAATGCTGTTAAGAGCAGCATTATCATTGAACTGAGTACAGGGTCCCCAATGAAGGAGTTAGAGAAAGGATCTATGGAGCTGAAGAGTTTGCAGCTCCTTAGGACGAACAACAATATGAACTAACTAGTACCCTCAGAGCTCCCAGGGACTCAACCACCAACCAAGGACTATACATGGAGGGACTGATTGTTCTGGCAGCATGTGTATAGTAGAGGATTACAAAGTCAATCATCAATGGGAGGAGAGGCCCTTGGCCCTGTGAAGTTTCTGTGCCCCAGTGTAGGGGAATGCCAGGGCCAATAAGTGGGAGGGAGGAGCCAACAGGGGTTTGTTTTTGTTTTTGTTTGTTTGTTTGTTTGTTTGTTGGAGGGGAAACTGGGAAAGGAGAAATCATATGACATATAAATAAAGAAAATATCTAATAAAAATAATAATAATAAAAAAGAGCAGCATTATCAATCTTTCAAGGATACCTCTCTTGAAACATTCATATTCCTTTAATTTTGGTTAATTCTCCTTCTATCTCTTCTCCTCTTTGTCATCCCTCTACTTTCTTCTCCCATAAAATTCTACTTCTAATAACCCAACTCTGTATTATTGCATCATCTATCTTACTCAACCCTGGCAACTCTTCAGGCCACCAAACAGGTGCTTTCCCAGCCCATCTAGTTTGACAAACAAAATAGCAAACAAATCTAATACTCATGAGAGAAGACAAAATTTTTCTTTACGGACCAAGGCAACTAACTCAGTAATTTTATTTTCATTTCCAGTCATTTGCCAATGAAAACTAGGTGAAATTTCATTTTCTGGATGGCTAGTGCTTTTTAACATGGCAAATATTTATTGATCATTACCATTTCATCTTTTGAGAATTCCCTGTACCGATACATAGACCTTTTTTAATTGAACTTTGTCATGTTTACATGTTCTCTTTGTGTTATGTAGATACTAATCCTCGCATGGATCAATAGCCTTGAAAGGTTTGCTCCTGATCTGTAGACTGCATTTTTACTTGACTGAAAGCAGTTTCCTTTGCTGTCCAGAGCTTCATTCTTTCTTTCTTTATTTCTTATTTATTAAATTCTGCCTGTTGTCAGGTTTATTTCCAGAGCAAATTCAGTCAAATGGATTCCTGTTTAAAAAGACCTAGCCTAAGTCTACATCTTGTAGAGTATTTCATTCTTATTCTACCATTTTCAGAATGTCAAATTTTAGGTGAAGGTCTTTGATATATTTGAGTTGATTTTTTTTGTGTAGAATGAGAGATAATTTATTTTTATTTTTGGCGTATAGAAGCCCATTTTCCAACACCATTTTGAAAATACCGTCTTTCTCCAACGATTTTTTTTTGTGAATTTGTCAAATATCAGATGACTAAAGTGTACAGGCTTGTGTTTGGGTCCACTTCTATTTCATTGATATATTCAACTGTTTTGTGGCTGTCTTTTGTGATAATGGGCCTTCTGCATTGCAGTGTGTTTGTGTGTGTTTATATATTTGATTGTTTCGTGGTCCTATCAAAATATGAATTGGCATATTTTTTTATATATTTGAGTTCTTTCTGTGATTATACCTAAAATATATTCTATGACTTTTATTTGGAACTATACCTCTTTGCCTATGCCCACAGAATTACAAATTTAGCCATTTTATGATACCCAAAAGATACTGAATGTTCTGTTCACATGGTTGTTAATTTACCACATTCTTTTGTTTAATGACTCAATTTGTTAACACATATGTGCCCTCTGATTGTGAGATTTTTCCTTTAAATATTTTCCTTCTCTTTCATTTCTCTTTCCTTCTCAGTCATCATCACAAGCCTCTAGATAATCTAAAATAACACTCCCTCCATAAAAGCTTGGACTGAAATTTCAACTAGGAATAACATTCAAACAAAAGTTCATTTCTCGATTTCTATTTCATTCTTGTATAATGCTCCCTTCCACCCCACGCCCTCATCACACACACTTCAAGTCTCTGCCAGGCAGAGTACTTTCTGTCCTACTGATACCAGACAAGGCAGCCCAGATTGAAGAACACATACTACATACAGGCCATAATTTTGGGATAGCCCCAGCTCCAGTTGTTTGGGACCCACATGAAGACCAAGCTGCACATCTATTATATATGTGTGGGGATGGGGCCTAGGTCCAGCTTGTGTACATTCATCTTCTGTTATCTTCTTTAATTTCTTCTGAGACTTGAACTTCTTGTCATATAGATTCATTGCTTCATTGAAGTTGCACTAAGATATTTTATATTATTTGTGGCTATTGTAAAGGGTATTGTTTCCATATTTTTTTTTCTCAGTCAGCTTTTGATTGTATAACGGAGGGCTACTGATTTCTCTAAGTTAATTTGTTATCCAAAGCCATCCAACCTTAGAATACCCACCAGATGCCTGCCACACCATGTTCATCAACATTAGCCACCTTCCCAATACCTACTACCACAAGAACATCCAGGGACCACAACCTCTGATAGGTATCCTTGGGTTATATGTTTCTGGATCTACAGATCTCTATGGTTCAATATCTATGGGTTTATCTGGTTCAGGATCCAAAGATCTGATGGTACTGGACAGAGTGGTGGAGGGAGAATAGGGGTCCTCAAGGGTATCAGGCTGCTCAGAACTATTGGGCTTACACCAAAGGACTCAGCATGCAGGAAAGATGGGTTAGGGAGGGAAGCTTACCTAGTTAGTTCAGGCTCAGTAGGTCTAATAAAGGTGGGTCTAGACGTATCAGGCAATTGAAGGTCACCCTGGGATAGCAGGATGCTCAGAACCAAGCTTTCCTGTTTTAATAGTGTGATTTTGCTTTCAGATATTGTCATTTACATACATATCAGTTTCTAATCAGTAAAGATTTTGGTTAAATTTACAAATTTTGATGAATGCCCAAGAGTAAGACACCTTTTTTTTTTTTTGGAACTTATAAAATAAACAACAGATTAAAGAATATAGAAGTAGGAGCTAGTGAGATGGCTCAGTCATTAAAGTTACTTGTGCTTGTTGAGGACCTAGGCTTAGAGACAAGCACTAACAAAGTAGCTCACAACTGTCTGAAACAGTGGTTCCATGGACTTGGGTGCAGTTTTTTTTACTTTGGTTGCACCAGATATACATACATGGAGACAAAAACTCATATAAATAATATAAGGAAACTGAATTTTAAAATACTATAAATATATCTACAGAATCATATCCATGGTACTATCTTACTTATTTACTTTAACAGGGACATATGTCCCAGGAAATATCAGTTAATAATCAATTGAAACCAAGGTTAATTATAAAAAAAAGATGATTAAAACATTTATTAAATTTGACATCTTTTGTAGTGCCTTCTAAGCCTATGTTAATCAAAAATAGAAAAATACTTTCTCATGAAACACTTATTATTGAATAACATTTGTCCAAATCACAGTTTCAGGAATGAATTTTCTAATATTCACTTAACTATGTAATGATATACATTTTCATACTTATTAATAATATTTCAAACTGCAGATTTCTCTAAATGTTGAGATGTTATCATTTAAATACAACTATGTTAAACACTTCTCTGAAAGGTCTCACTTTTTTATTTTAGGGGTTGTGGAGAAAGGGAACATTAAAAAACAGAACCAGTGCAGAAGGAAAAACTGAATAAGAATGGCAAGGTTTGCAACCTGAATGGCTTTATTCTTTCTGAAGGTGATTTAGTGTTGTTTTGTTCTCTGGTTTGAATTTTTCAGATATTTATTCATGTTCTCCTCTGCAACAACAGTAGCAGGGCATTCAGCAATGATTAATTACTCTCACTATCATGAGATGAAAGTCCTTATAGCCTTTAATTTATTCCCTTACAAAGAAAGTTACCTTCAGAATGTAGAACATTTACAATTCTATTTAAGTAGCTCATCAAATAAAGTTACTTTAAAGAGTCTAGTCTTTTTAAGCAGTCATAAGAATTCTGCTCCGTTTTTATTAGGCTATAATTATAATTCACAAAGCTATGAAATTCAGTCTGAGGGTAGAATTCAGGAGTTTTCTGAGAATTTTCTGAAGGTTTGGCAACCATTGAGACTATCTACATCCACAATATTTTCATCACCCTTCAACGACATGAAATTGTGTCACATACTTTTCTCTTACCTTTTCCAGGAAATTATTAGTCTACATTCTTTCTATATGTTAATTCTAGATGTTGAATAAATTATTCATGAAATATATGACATTTTGTACCTGGCTTCTTCCACTTATTATGATACTTTAAAGGTTCCACATATTTTTTGTCAAACATCAGTAATTCTGTTTTTTTTTTTTTGTTAGTATTTTATTTTACAGCTATTCCATGTGTTACCTATCTGAATTTAAATTAATGGACTGAGGAGTTCTTTCCATTTTTTCTTATGTATTACAGTTTTACATACACAGTTCCCTCTTCACCATGGAAAGGTTTTCATATCTGTTTAGTGTGTAACTGACAGTAGAATTGCTATGGTAACATAAGTTATCTTAACAACCTTATGTTGTTACAATTCTGTCATCAAGAGCACAAGGTGATAATTTACTTGCAACTTCCACAAACAGGTACTGATATCCTTTTGGTATTAAAGTCTTCCTCATTTTTTAAAAATGTTTTTATTAATTTGTTTACTTTTTTTACACTCCACATTTTATTGCCCCCACCCCGATCCATCCTTCAACTGTTTCACATGCCATACCTCCTCCCCATCCACCTGTCTCCATGTGGATGCCCCTACCCCACCCCCCAATCTGACCACTAAACGCCCTGGAGCCTCCAGTCTCATGAGGGTTAGGTGCATCATCTCTGAATGAACTCAGACCCAGAAATCCTCTATTGTATGTGTGTTGGGGGCCTCATATCAGCTGGTGTGTGCTGTCTGTTTAGTGGTCCGGTGTTTGAGAGATCTCGGGGGTCCAGGTTAATTGAGAATTCTAGTCCTTCTACAGGTTCATCCTTCTCCTCAGTGTCTTTCAGCCTTCCCTAATTCAACCACAGGGGTCAGGTGTTTCTGTCCATTGGTTGGGTGCAAATAGCTGCATCTGATTCTGTCAGCTTCTTACTGGTTCTTTCAGAGAGCAGTCATGCTAGGTTCTTTTTGTGAGCGCTCCCTAATAGTGTCAGGCTTTGAGACCTCCCCTTGACCTGGATCCCACTTTGGGCCTGTCACTGGACCTTTTTTTTTCTCAGACTTCTCTTCATTTCCACCCCTGTAACTCTTTTAGATAGGAAAAATTATGGATTAGAGATGTGACTGTGTAATAGCAACCCATCCCTCACTTGATGCCCTGTCTTCCTGCTGGAGGTGGACTCTATAAGTTCCCTCTCCCTACTGTCTGGCGTATCATCTAAGATCCCTCCCTTTGAGTCCTGAGAGTCGTTCACCTACCAGGTTTCTGGTGCATTCTGGAGGGTCTGCCTAACCTCCTATCTCCTGAGGATACCTGTTTCCATTTTTTTCTGCTGGCCCTCAGGGCTTCAGTTCTTTTCCCTCCTTACCCAACACCAAATCAGGTTCCCCTCTCCTTCCTACTTCCCCACTCCCAGTCCACTTTCCCTCCCAGATCCCTTCCTCCCCCACCACTTGTGATAGCTTTCTTCTCTCTCTCAAGTGGGACTGAGGCATCCTCAATTGGGCACTTCAGCATGTTGACCTTTTTGAGTTCTGCGAACTGTATCTTGGGTATTCTGTACTTTTTTTTTTTGTTTTTTTTTTTTTTTATTGTTTTTGGCTAATATCCACTTATTAGTGAATACATACCACGCACGTCACGTCCTTTTGGGTTTGAGTTACCTCAGGATATTTTCTAAAGTTTTCCTCTTAAAGTCACTTGATTTTACACTCTTTGTAATTTCATACTACTATATGCCACTTGTGTTGTATCAGCATTTGTAAACCTCAAGCTATACAGTCCTGATTTGAAAATATATTTCCTTGAAAAATTTTAAGTTGCGAACATGGAATGTTTTAATTTTGACTTCACCATAATGTTTTCATTATATTTTTTGAGAAACTCTTACATGCTTTCATATTAATCTTATTCCTTGTTCTTCCCCATAACTTCTCCAGGGACTGTTTCTCAAGTTCATGTACTCGATTTTTTTTTTTTTTAATAAGATATTGGATCCAATTTTTGCCGCATATACATGTAGGTGAAGAGCAATCCACTAGACTCTTTTACACCTATCAAGTGCCACAGTCATCAAATAAATTGGTTTTCTGGACCTTAGCGGATATCAACTGTTAAAATTTATTCAGATATGAGTAGGGGCTTTTAACCCAGCATGGTAGAATATTGACTTGCTTAGTAATTCTTTGCACATGACCTATCCATCTTCATAATTCTGTTATTTTTTTAAGAGTTTGTTACATTATGGTTCTCAGTTTATTGAATTTCCATATGAATTATAGGCTTTGTAGTCCAAACTTGCTTATAAATGCTATTTCATTACAATTTTGTAATCTTCTTTATTTCTTTTATTAATACTTTATAATTTTAGTTTTATTTTGCTAAGTTGACTACTAAATATCTTGCTTTTGGATATTATATTAAAATACATTACAGTTTTACTTTTGGATTTTCATTGCCAAAATGTAAACAACTATGTGGAAATGTCAGTAAACTTGATTACCAGATATAATTATTGTTTTTAGCTATTTCAAGTTGATAACATTTGTAAATGCATACTTTTACTCCTTTATTTCAGTGTCATGTTGCTTGACTATAACACCCAGTAAAATATTGAATAGAAGCTTGGAAGGCACACTTATCTTGTTGTCTAGCTTAAGACGGATTTCATTATGGAAGTCTGATATTGGCTGTGGGGATTCTCATCCACCCTTTACTGTTTGAAGAAGTTTCTTTTTATGCCCAGTTATTGATTTTTGAGACAGTTGGAAGATTTTGCTTAATGTTTTTTCAATGTAACTGTTGAGCTGATTATGAGTTATTTTTTGCTTTTGTCCTTATTATCTTAATAAGATCAGATTCTCTTTACTGCCCTAATCATGCATTTCTAGTGTAAATTCTACCTAGTCCTGCTGTGGATGCTATTTTATATATTGTGAGATCAGATTTGCTATATTTTAATAAAGCTATTGACATCTGTATTCATGAAGGATATTGATTGGTTTTCCATTAACTTTTCCATGGCACCTTCTGTTTCTGACATTATTTTAGTACTTATGTTTTGGCAGGTGGTGAGCAATGTTCTGTCCCATTGTGGATTTAAGTTTTGTTTCATTTATTTTAGACCAGTTTATTGTTTAATTCTTGTATTTTACCACTTAGTATGTATTAACTTTAGAAATAATGAATTTTGTTATGGCATTCTAATATATGTCTCTACATATTCATTGATAAAATTAATCCTATTATCTACTTCATTATTATTATTATTAATATTATTAATATTATTGTTTTACTTAGAGTTTATTGGTATTTTTAAAATTGACTGTTATCATGATTTGAATAATAATGGACCCCAGAAGCTCATGTACTTTGTATTCAGGGAGTAGCACTATTTGAAAGGATTAGAAAGATTAGGAGTTATGGCCTTGTTGGAGTAAGCAAGTCCTTGGTTAAGGAAATGTGTCAGTAGGGATGGGGCTTGAGGTGTCAAAAGCCATAATTAGGCCAATATGGTCAAATTTGTCCTGCTGAAACTTTGCTGATCTCTTTTAGTATTTAGTTGCTCAGTATAAGATACAATTCCTAGAAGAAATTTGAATGACTTTCTAGAAGATATTCTTTGAATACATTAATGTTGTTGATTAATATTATTTAAAAAGAGTATGTGGTTTTATAGTTTAAACAATGTTGCAAAAGGCTGTTCTCTTCCAAAGTCTTGAACATCAGCTATGGTACAAATTAAGCTAGGAAGCATGTAGAAATATTCCAGTTCAATTTCAACTTCATTTCTGTGCCTTAAAACAAGGACTGGTAATGTCTTCAATAGCAGTGTCTTATGCGCCAGCTTTGGAGAGGAACAAAGAGGACTGACAAAACCCTGAGTTTATTACAGAGTCTCTAGGGTCTTTCTGACCATCTAATTTCAAAGAAATTCCCCATATCTGGAACCATATCAATTAATTATTTTTAATTTATTATAATTAATTAAAAGTAATAATTAAATATATATGCATATATATGTATATATATAAAGTTATTTTTTAATGAGCCATGGCTTTTAGTATGACTGTCTTCTTGTTCTTCGTACAAACTGTTTCTGTAAAACTATCCCAATAAAACAGCCATACACACCACACACTATCTCCCTTTTCTCTCTCTCTCCTTGCTCTTAAGTAATCTCTCTCCTTTGTGCTGTCCTCATAAGAATTGAGTGTATCCTCTCCCTGATTCATCCTGTCAAATCTTTCTCTGATCCATCACTTACTCTGCCCTTCAGTTAGACATCATTTTCAAACATGGCTCCCTCCCTCTATAAACAAACCTTGCCTTCAATGTTAGAGTTTAAAGACTTATGCTAAAGGCCCATCAGTATTCCAGCTAGACCATACTGTAATCCTGGGCACTTCTATACTTTGGCTGGATCATATAGTCCTAGAAGGTCTTTAGATGTGATCTCTTGCCAGAGCAGCCATGTTCCTTCCTTAAATTTTCTCTCCATATGCTCTTACTGTTTAAGCAAGAAGTTGTACACAGAACTTTTACAACAGAAACAATTAGCAGTCCCACAAACTTAGCAATCCAAATGTCCTGATGAAAATCTGATGCTATGATTTTCTTACTATCTACAGTCCAGGTCCTCTGTCTGTCAGCAAATTTCCATTTCAGTCTTAATGCTTTCCAGTGTTACAGACTGATGAACGAGCTGTTCTTTTACAACCAGTTTGTTATCTGTCCTGATGCCAGGATACTGAAGTGATGAACCACATTGCATCCACAGTCAGGAGGCAGACAATAACAAGTATTTTTATTCAGCTCAATTTCTTCTTCATAACAATCTAAAAAACTATCATAGAAAATAATGATGTCACCAGTAATAGATGAATACTCCTACCTGAATTAACATAATCGCTAGAAACACACCTAGGCATGCTAATGAGTCTCTGTTCTGTGCTCCTCTAGATTTCAACACTTTGCTAGTTGAGATGAGCCTCCAGCCATGGTTTCAGTATGCAGCCCAGGTTGCCTTTAAATGTAGTATCCTCCTTCTTGCATATAGGCATCATTAATATTTACCAGTATACTCAGCTGTTCCTTGAATGACTTTATCATTTTACCTTTGTTAGTCTTCACTTGGTTTAATTTTTGAGAATGTAATTTATATGAGATTGAACATCTACCTAGAAACTGAATGCATTCTATTTGCAGGAGTTAAGAGAATGGCAGTTTTTAATCCATATATATGGACCATGGTTGAATTTGAACCAAGTAATTCATGTGAGAGTGTCTCCCTCTCTTCTTCCCCTCTCTATCTGTGTGTATAAAGACATATATTTATATTTTAATAAATTAGCTTCCATGAATACATAAACTTTCCTTTCTGACAATATGGTGAGACTCATTCTGGAAATCAGACCATATTTCAGTGCTAAAGTCCAGTTTTGAACACGAAATGGTAGAAAATGTCCCTTTGTCTTTAGAGAGCTGCTCTTCTCTTCTATTCATAAGTACCAGTACTTAAAGAAAGTTCATTCATATTGTGGGAGAAATATGATTTACTCAAGCTCTACTGACATAAATTAAAAATTTTTTACTCAAAATAACCTCCACCAAAATGTCCAGAAAAACATTTGATAATATATTTTGGATTTCATCCTAACAAAATGAGACATAAAATTATAATCCAATTTGTGTTAATCCATATTCTTTCTTATATAGTATATGTGACACTTCTCTCATAGTTACTTATAGTTAAAATGATTATAGTTTAAAAAATTCAATTATTTTGTTTGCAGTGATTGTGTTCATGATATATTTGACATTAAATATTCTTTAGGTAATTTTTAGAATGTACAAGTACTATTTTGTAAAGCAAAAGTATAGTATTATGTTGCAAAAGAGCTGAGAAATATGGACCATGAAGTAGGATTACTATCACAGATTTACATCTCAGACATAAACTAAATCACTATTATTCTTTTGATATCAGAAGCAAGGAATATAGTATGACAAAATGAAATAAATGTGAAAGATACATGAAATTAATTATACCATCCTCAATATATGAAAAGGGTGGAAGAAAGGTATTTTTCCCTTAAATCTTTTCAAGCCAGAATCTTGGAGCTGGTGGTACCTGGGCTTTAGTAGAGTCATTAAGACAGATTTCAGATTTTTTGCCTCTGAACTGTAAGAGACTAGATTATTCTACTCTTTGTTGACTACAAGATAAGATTTACTTCCTCTTAACATGAAAGTACATGGTAAGTACTTTGGTCTCTTATCTGAAAGTTAATCTTCTTGCTAAGAATTTCTGTTATAAATATGTCTCAAATTGTAAATATCAAACAGAAATAGAAGTGTCTCTTCAGATATTCCCCTCTCCACAAAAGATATAGCTTATTGTTGAGAGCTAATAATGTTATTAATTTGGGAGATATTTGATAAATACCATTTTAAAATTTAATTACATTTCCTAAACCATAAGCTAGAGCCACAAGTTAATATCACTGAACACTAGCTATGCTAAAGCAATATGTGATTGTCTTTTCTATAGACTTTTACCCCAATTTCAATAGTAATCTAACATAGATACATCTTTGAATATTTGGAATACTTGATACATTTTACTTTCTAGTGAAATTTATATTAAGACTATAAGAGATACTAACAATTGACCTGAAAAATAGAAATGTTACTCTTGCTGAAGCAATACAAATCAGCTGGCCGTGCAGATCACCATCTGTTTGAGTTCCTGAGGAGGAATTGATATCAGGTCCGTGGTTCAACTTCCATCTTTCCTGACTACCTACTTTCTTTAAAATAGAATTATCATACTCTTTATCTAAATATTTCTCTATTGTGTACATCAAAAGAAGTACTTGCTTATTGTATGAGTGCAACTTAGATGCCACTGCTCAATAGGTTTAACAGGATTTGAATAAATATAATACCATTCAAGCGACAACAGCTAAACCTGTAAACTTGTATTCATGTAACTAGGACACAACTAAAGGAAGTGATTTTAAAATTAGCAAAATTTTTGTAACTATTAATTATATATAATAATACATTCAATTGTGTAGACGTCTCTTATTTAACAAATCACAATATTTAATAATTTTGTACTATGTATATTTCATTATGAAACAGAAAATATAAGTTGTATAAATAAGAAATTTAAAAATAGACTATAGATTGAGATTAGGTTGCTCTCCATTTCTCAGTGAACTCATGATATATGAAGCAATATAAAGTATTAGACATTTGTAGTTTTGTAACAGAAATATTAAAAATATTAAAAATAAATGAATGCAAAAAGACAAAGTACACAGATGATATCTGGGATCCTGTGTTTATAAAGAGAAGCTAAGCAAGAAGAGAGGGAGAAGTAGTTAATGACTACTGGTAGCTCTCTAATTTTTGTAACTATAAGATTCTAAATCAACTCCAATGATTATTATGTCATTACCACGATTAATCATTAGCAGCTACAAGATTATATAACTTAAACAAGAGCAGTATATAATCATTGGAGTTATCTTAATAATATCTGTTACAGAAAGAATATAGTCCTTCTGCAAATATATTATCATGAGAATTTTTTTCTTAAGTTGATATTAATAAGCTCGAGGTCTATTCTGCTTCTCAAGTGTTGGTTTTTCCTAAAAGTTTCATGTCTTTTAATCATGTATACTCAGGTAACTCCTTTTCATTTATGGGAGACTCTGAGGAATGGTAGTAATTTAGTAAATGTTGCCATTTCTATAACAATGCAGAAAGATGGGAAGCATTTAAAAAATTGTCTATGAACTCTATTTTTAGGGTAAAATAGAAGACAATATTTCTTTTAGTACTACTCCAGGGATGACCTCAGGGGCAATTTTGATTAGAATTTTTCTAACTAGGGCAGGTATTTCTATTACTTGTGTGTGTGTTTCCCCAAAGTTTGTGGTAAAAAAAATCAAGATACATTCCTTGCGGCTGTTCTGGGCTATTATGGGATTTATTCTTCCTTCTTCTAATGTTCTCAGAAATCTTTGCAAAACAGTAATAGAGCAGTTTGGGTCTGTTGCTGCTCATTATGATCACAAGGGAATATCATATCATCACGTTAATTGAGTAAATTACTCAATTAACTCTTTGTCTCTAAAATGATTAAACTTTCCTTTGGAACATTCTGAGTGACTTTAGTATCAATATGAACATAATCTCAGGTTAAAAACTATTCAAATTGGCCCATTTTAATAATGGTCCATGGTGATAAATAGGTCAGATTGCATAGAAACAGGTCACATTCCTTAGCCAATTTGTGTTTACCTGACCAGATTAACTTAATATTGATTAGTAGAATTAACTTGTTAGCTTTGCAAACACAAAGTATTTGATAATCAACCTACTAAATTTATGTTCTTTTTCAACCTAGTAGCCCCTCCAGAACATAATTCTCTGGCATTATAATATTTAAGTGAGAAAAATGATTACCTATTAATTACCTCTGAAGAATAACTCTGTACTCCAAAATACTACCCTAATATCTTCATCTTTTTATTATTTATCTATACCTTAATACAAGATCAGAATAGAAACTAAAATACCACTCAAGTCATCAGAGTTTTTGAAAGTATACACTTTTACAGGGAAGTAATTATATAAGTAATATACAGCAGGGATTTAGCCTTACCATAGCTCTTTTGTCTACTTAGGTCTTTATAGTGACAAGAAGTTTTAGGTTACATCAAATTACAGAATGACAGACAACAATTCTGACAAGTTTGACTGGTTGATTATTGATTCATTCCTACTCAGATCATACTCCAAACTCCATGGAAGAATTTCATTCTTCATATGACAATGTTATTGTAGAAGCTAATTTCACTGGAAGTAAATTAAGAAAGCTATCCAGAATTCTTGACTATGCATTATTCTCACGTTTAGACCTGCTAAAGTCCTCTTCCTTTGGGATTCTATGTATATAATTTCAGGTGTTGGGACTGACATCAGGTCATATTTTGAGGGAGTCCATAGTTCTCTATTCAAATTTAGTAAAGGTCCACGGTAATAAATAGGTGAGATTTTATAGAAACAGTTAGCAATTCACCCAATTTGTGTTTATATGACTGAAGTCTCTAATTAAATATAAAATAATAGTGCCAGAATTCTATCTTTGCTTTA
>JADRCD010214397.1:20065-30723 GCA_019843815.1 Montemys delectorum | reverse complement strand
ATTAAGAAAAGGTAATTGTCACTTCCTGTTGTTTTTGGTGTATGGGCCGGAATTAGATTTGTGTGGATTTGTTGAAAGATTACTTTCTTGCTTCTTCTAGGGTGTAGTTTTGCTCCTTATGTTGATATTTTCCATCTATTATCCTTTGGAGGGCTGGATTTGTAGAAAGATACTGTGTAAATTTTGTTTTGTTATGGAATATCTTGTTTTCTCCATCTATGGTAATTGAGAGTTTTGCTGGGTACAGTAGCCTGGGCTGGCATTTGTGTTCTTGTAGGATCTGTATGACATCTGCCCAGGATCTTCTAGCTTTCATAGTCTCTGGTGAGAAGTCTGGTATAATTCTGATAGGCTTGCCTTTATATGTTACTTGACCTTTTTCCCTTACTGCTTTTAAAATTCTTTCTTTGTTTAGTGCATTTGGTGTTTTTATTATTATGTGTCTGGAGGAATTTCTTTTCTGGTCCAGTCTATTTGGGGTTCTGTAGGCTTCTTGTATGTTCATGGGCATCTCTTTCTTTAGGTTAGGGAAGTTTTCTTCTATAATTTTGTTGAAGATATTTGCTGGCCCATTACATTGGGAATCTTCACTCTCTTCTATACCTATTATCTTTAGGTTTGGTCTTCTCATTGAGTCCTGGATTTCCTGGATGTTTTGGATTAGGAGCTTTTTGCTTTTTGCATTTTCTTTGACTGTTGTGTCAATGTTTTCTATGGTGTCTTCTGCCCCTGAAATTCTCTCTTCTATCTCTTGTATTCTGTTGGTGATATTTGCATCTATGATTCTTGATTTCTTTCCTAGGTTTTGTATGGCCAGGGTTGTCTCTCTTTCTGTTTTCTTTATTATTTCTACTTCCATTTTTAGATTCTGGATGGTTTTACTCGTTTCCTTCACCTGTTTGATGGTGTTTTTCCTGTAGTTCTTTAAGGGATTTTTGTGTTTCCTCTTGAAGGGCTTCTAGCTCTTTACCCATGTTCTCCTGTATTTCTTTGAGGGTGCTATTTATGTCTTTCTTAAGGTCCTGTATCATCGTCATGATAAGTGATTTTATATCTGAATCTTGTGTTTCCGGTGTGATGGTGTGTCCAGGACTGGCTATAGTGGGAGAATTGGGTTCTGATGATGCCAAGTAACCTTGGTTTGTGTTGTTTATTTTCTTACACTTGCCCCCGCCATCTGGTTATCTCTAGGGCCACCTGCCCTTGCTAATTCTGACTGGAGTCAGTCCTTCCTGTGATACTGGTTCTATCAGAACTCCTCAGAGTCAGGCAGTCTCTGTGACCCTGTGATTTTGGGATCCTGTGACCTTGGGCTTGTTAGAACACCTGGGAGTGCAGCAGCTTCCTCTGGGTGTTGTGGGACTGGCTGTAGAGCTTGTGCCCAAAGTCTGCTCAGGACACCAGCCCAGAGAGACCAGAAGGAACCCGAGCCACTCTGCTGGTGGAGTTCCTGTGTGCCTGGTCTGGTAGGTCCCAGTTACTCCCGGTGTTGGGACAGATGTTACTCCTGGTGTTGGGACAGATGTTGGGTCCCCCTCACCTCTGATCCTGAGAGTTTCAGAGCGCCTGGGAGTGGAGCTTCCTCTGGGTGTTGTGGGACTGGCTGCAGAGCTTGTGCCCAAGATCTGCTCAGGACATCAGCCCAGAGAGACCAGAAGGAACCCTGCCTCATGTTTTTCTAACAGCATTGTAATTATTTACTCTAAAATACACTCATATTATCTTTGACATACTTAGACCCAACAAACTGAGGGACAGTGATGCACCTTTAAGAAACTTGCAAGCTTTGGGGCTATAGCTTCCCACAAAGAGGTAAGCAATGTTTTGCAAGCAAAGCAGGAAATATTCTGTAAGTCATAACCACAGCAAAACTACCACATCAGGCTAAGAAATATCCTCTAAATATGAGGATAGCACTTACCATCAAGGACTCAGAACCAAATCTCACTGCCTGTAGAGTTAGATGTCTAAATACCTTGGCCAGAATGTAATCATCTAATTCAATAGTTCTCAACCTGTAGGTCATGACCCTACAGGAGTTGCATATCAACATCACAATTCAAAACAGTAGCAAAATTACAGCTATGAAGTAGTAACAAAATAATTTTATGGTTGGGGGGGGTCACCACCATGAAGAACTGTACTATTAAAGTGTTGCCGCATTAAGAGGTTGAGAACCACTGATAATCCAAAATGAAGCTTTATGTGTAGCAAGTTATTACAGAAAAAGACAAACCCTACACTTCAGTAAAAGTAGTTCATTGTCTAAAGTGTTAGATCAAAGTTTAAAGATAAGGGGTTAAAAACGACACAGTACCCATAAGTTGTTAGGGGAATCCATAGTTCTACTATGTGGGGAAGGAGCCTCCAAACCATATCAGAAACATCATGAAGAAGCATTTATCCCAGCAGATTCAGCACCACCCTATGCTCAAAGCATCCAAATGATACATCAGGAAACTGATGTCTCAGAGGGTTTGGTGTGGAAGACTTGGGGACCCAGCACATTTATTCACAACCCAAATTACTGTCATACTTGAGCCTAAAATAAAGTCCCCAGGAAGGTGTGATTTCAAGCATTCATCTGAGAAGACCTAGTTTAATGTCAGAAAAACTCTTTATTCAAAGGTTAAGAGCACATCCTGAAAACTTAAGCTTCAAGAGCAAAAGTTCAGGTCAGCAAGATGATTTGGTGAGCAAAAACACTTGCCATACAACCCTAACAACCTGAATCACACAGTAGAATGAGAAAACTGATTGCCGAAAGCTGTCTTCTGACCTCTACATATGTGAAATGGCAATGCACATATATGAACACACATATATACTTACACAGATAATAAATATTTTTGAGTTCAATGTCAAGGGCTTAAAAACAGACCTTGAAATTTCTATTTATGCTTTTGTCTATTACAGTCAGCTGCCTCTCAGGGATGGGATGTTCCATTTGATTAATCAAAAGCAGTGGGAAGCATGTCAAGAACATTTTTCAGAACGTCACCTGTAGGAGAGAGATGCTTCTTTGCTCACTCCTTGCATGACACATCTGGGTGGGTGGAGGTGAGCTGGAAAGGTGAAAGGGTCATTTCCTGGGGGTTTGTAACAGAACATTTGAGCCACTTAAGCAATCAAGTATGAGTCACAGGTGGGGTAGATGTGACAGTCCCAGAGTCTAGCCTGTTTTAAAACAGAAGCTATGGTGACTGGAAAGAGTGTATTGAGTTTCAGAATGACTAGGAAGCCCCCTCGTCTGCTTCCTCTAAGCTAAGCATCACCATACTCGGAAACCTTACTAGAAAGTCTTGCACATTTGCAGGAAAATGAGACATGGGGAGATCTAGTAGTGAGCTTCTCGGCAGTTTCTCCTCTAGCCCTACACTTTCAGGAACCCCACATGCATATCATATATTCTATCTGCATTTAATAGGTTCAGGTTCAGCAGACTGATAGTACAGCTCAGTTGATAAAGTGTTTTCCCAGCAGGTGCAAAGTCCAGGATTTGATCCTGAGAACCAAAGAAACTGAGCATAATGCTGAGATTCTGTACTCCCAACACTCAAGAGGCAGAGGACTGGAAATTCACATCTTTGACTATATAATGAGCTTGAGACTAGCCTTGGATACATGAGATCCAGACTAAAAAAAAAAAAAAGAGCTAAAAAGAGAAAAGCCTAATAATAGTTGTAAGTAATTATAGACTAGTGCTTCTCAAGTCATCATATATGCATGGAACACCTGAAGGTCTTACCAAAATTAGTACTCTGATTCTAAAGGTCTGGGTTGACTCTGAGGTTTGGAATCTCTAACAAGCTCCCACAAAAGCCCATGTTGCTGGTTCTCAGCACACTGCACATTGAAGGAAGGCTTAATCAAGACACATGTTTATTCTTCACTTAGGTGCAAAAACCCTAACGTCTGACCCTGCTGGAAACATGAAGATTATGTCATGGTAAGTGACATCAAAGATGGGAACTCTGGCTTCTGCTTCCCTGTCTTTATTCTGTGACTCCAATAATTAAGATCACCTTGTGAATCAAGATGGCTTCTGGAAAGCCAGAGCACCCATGCTCCAAGCCATCAGAAAGAGGCAACACAACACAAGAGAGGGAGGTAATATTCTACAAACCATAGCAGCTCCTTCAAAGGTCACTTTTGTAGTAGTTCTCTACCTGCTGCTCCATCATTTGCCCACCAAGGAAACTTGGAGAAACTAAGAAAGGTTAAGTTTCCTCTGGAACCAATGTGCTCAGCTTTAAAACTGTAAAGTTACAAGTTTGTGCCACCTACCAGAGGAAGTGTGGCTTTGGCAGCTTCTCTCCAATGCTGTTTTGAGAAGGAAAAATCCGGGCTCTACTGTCATCATCTACATTACTCAAGAGATACAGCTTGGAGTCAGAATGAAAGTAGATGAAAAACTGCTGACAGTGAACAGGGCAGAGGGTAGCCTCTTCTGTTAGAACCAAACTGGAAGACTTTAGGCCTTGCTTTGAAAACTGGTCTTGGTCTTCTCTCTAAGAACTGAGACCCATCTTGTGCTTCAAAGGGTAGGCCTTTTCCCCTGGGCCTGGCAGCTTCTTTTGGTGCACAGAAGGGAATAATCCTCTGCAATATTCTGGCTAGACTGCCTGCTCCTCTTTCTCAACTCAAAAACTTGATAATGTCTGTGCTTACTCCACTTTTCTTCATGAATCTCTAGGTCCCTTCTACTTTCAATAGACTCTCAAGAGTGCTAAGGCTGAACCACTAGCAAAGTCTACTGCTTGATGTTTTAGGTAATTTTCTCCTGTGCTTAATATCTGTATTACAGCCCTCTGTCTTCCCACCTAAGAAAGAAAGTTCTGGGATAACTTTGGGGGAAAATCATTGATATGACAAGGAATGGTCTAGTATAAGCCACTAATACAAAGGGAGTTACCCAACCATAGCATCAACTAAGTGCTATGGTTTAAATATGGTTTAAGTATGAACCCTAGAGATTCATGTGTTAGAGGCTTGGTCTATTATGCTGTAATGTGGAAGAAATTAAGACCTTTAAGAGGCAGCTCTAAGTAGTTAGGTCAGTAGGAGGTGGCCATCAATCCCTGGAGGGAACTGATGAGATTTTCTTGGAGGTCTGGTACATTCTTGAAAGAGGGTTGTTAG
This sequence comes from Montemys delectorum, assembly GCA_019843815.1. NCBI lineage: Eukaryota > Metazoa > Chordata > Mammalia > Rodentia > Muridae > Montemys > Montemys delectorum. The sequence continues at coordinate 25,581 of JADRCD010214397.1, read as the reverse complement.
AAAAGAGCAAGCCCCATCTCCTGTCTCTCTCTGTGATCTCTCCTTTCTGTTGACCACCTAAGGCACCTCACCAGAGAGCAACACCAAAGTCAGCCTCCAGAATGGTGAGCTAAATAAATCTCTTTTCTTTATGAAGTATCGGATCTTGGGTATTTTTATAGCAAGATAAACAGATTAACACATTAAGATAACTGGAATCCCTCACCATGGAATGTGGCAAGAACTCACAGGGAAACATTTGCTTGTTAGGAATGGTATATAAAAAAAAGAGGCATATTGTAAACCTACAACAAACTAGATCAATAATGTCACAAACTTCTTTTTCTCACTTGAGACAGCATCCTGTTATAAGTCCAGATTGACCTCAAAGTCATGTCTCTGCTGCTTGAGTGCTATACAGGCATATGCCTTTATACCCAATTGTCCCCCAATCTCCTTCTGTGGCTTTCCTAACTCCCTACAATGATCAGAAAAGATCATAGCTATTTTATCCTATTCATATCATGAACTAATGTGTGGCATCCCACAATGTGTGTGATTGGTCCATGAAAGGTGCTTATTTGGTGCCTGCTGTGCTATTTATCCATTCCTGACTAACATAGGAAAGTCCTAACCAAGGAAAGAAGTATCTTTCTCCTGCCTTCTGTACAAAGGTAACATTGATTAGGCCAATGTGAGCATCAACCCAAAGGAGCTCAGTCATAATGTTTTCAATTTAGGCTGCTGTCTTGAAGGCAATTATGATTTACCAAATGCCACAATGATTCAAACACCACAATCAAACCTCTAGGAACATATATACTCACTTTTTCCCCATGTAAAATCTTAACTAGAATGACAGCTCCATTCTACAAAAGTGCCAGAATCTCAGGTTATTTGCCTCTTGCTCTGACAATTTCAGTGCTGTCTTCATCTACACTGTCAATGGTGTCTCAACATATTCACATTGCAGCAAGTAGGAAAAATGATGTGAACAAGTTCTTAACCCTCTAAAGGTATCACCTGGAAGTTTCATGGATAGCTGTCAGTCAAATTCTATTGATCAATACAAGAAGTTAGAAATAACAACATGGAAGTGTTAATCTGGTTTTAGGAAGTCATGTGACTAACTCAAAATCAGAGTTTTGTTACTCTGAGAGGGAGAAAATGACAGAGAATATTTCTAGTTTTTTTCCTGGAGAAATCAGACTGGATATCTTGAGGAAAAAGAAAGATGGGTGTCCTACAGAAAGCATTATAGCTGCAGGTTTAGTAGGAAGGAGACCATGAACAGGCCCCAACATCTTGTGAGACCAAACACCACTGCTCTTAACAGTGGGCATCCTGCCCCCAATTTTAGAAGCCACAATAGCCAGAAGTCTCTGCTGCATCTAAGAAATTCAGTCCTAGTTGCCAGTGGTGCCTTCTATAGATGGGGAAACTGAACCTAAACTACTTTATCACCTATCTCCTGGCCTTTTACCTTAATCAATTAAAGAAGAGAAATTACATCAAGAATCATTGCTTTTGGCCCTTGCTTGGTGGAATAGAAACAAACCATCAGTGAGAGATGTTATCTAGCTTCCTCTGTGTAGAAGGTGCAGATAGAGATCAGGAGGGTCTTCTGACTAAGACCACAAGCTCAGGATGTGTGGGCCATAATAATACATCAATAGATGAGCTACAGGAGAGGTTTTTTCACCGTGTACAGCATAGCCAGTTACACAGCTTCACTGAGGCTCCCTGTATTAGAGGACTGTTAGTTCTCAGCCCAAATAGAAAGTCACACTATGGGATAATCTGAGGATTGAAGCCAAGACCTGATACATGAACTCAGGTTGCTGAGAAAAATCCTCTTGGGAGGCAAAAATGGTTTCTGAAGGATATGACTAACAATAGTTATGGTCAGCAATATATGGCCAGCAATAGTTAGTTGACCAAATCAGGGACCTGTTTGAAAATAAAAACCCACAATTACTTGAGACTTTATCAGATTTGCAATATGTATGAGTCAATATTAGGCAAGCTCAGAGATATAGACACTCTGCTAAACTTAAGAATGGTCATCTTCCAGGCCAGAAGCAGATTGTACCAGAATACTAATGCTCCTAGATGGCCCTCAGGTCAAGATTAAACTTGTCAGGTAGCATCCAGAGGAAAGAGGCCAGGGTATGGATTACTGTGGTCCTTGTCTAAAGTAACAACAGAACAGGGCTCAGCAATGACTGAAAATTCAGCCCTGTAAAACAACTACTGATAATAAGCAAACTTATCAGAAACTCAACTCAAACCAATTTAATCAAATAAGGGTAATTTTGGGTTATATAATCAAACCACAAAGATTTCAAAGATGCAGCTGGACTCAGAGACAACTGAATTTAGAGATTCAAATATTTTCAGAACTTTCTGTGTATCTACAACTTCATCAGCTCAGGCTTGTATACCAAAGTGCCATAGACTTGGTGGCCTCAACCACAGACATTAATTTCCTGCAGCTCCAGAGCAGAAAAAGGGATGGCAAGTTTGGTTCAGGATAAAGATTCTCTTCCCAGCTTGCAGATAGGTACAGATTTGTGCCTGCTTGCTCATCAATGTTTAGCCTATAGTAATAATTCAGACTGATCTAACTAGCTGTTGCAGCTAGAGTGAAGCCACTAACAAAAGCTGGCCTTGCCCTTCTGTAACTAATGGTGTCTGCTAGTGTTAACAGAAAGGGCCCCTCACATTGACTAAACTGAGAAGTAGGAGGTAGCCTTGAAAGTCTACAGTATCAGCAGCTTTTATCAAAAGGTCCTGTCAGCTGCCGGAAATTCAGTGTCCCAGTCACTGGGACACAGGGTGAGGCAAAATGGTTTAAAGTTCAAGGAAGAGCCTAATCTTAAAGAGTGCTCGGAAATCAGCAGTTTCCAAGAGGAACAGGAAGAAGGAAGTCCAGGGGGAAAGACAAGGGGTTAGAAACAGAGGAACATAATCTGGAACAGAAGCTGCCAGGGACTTCCTTCCATGTAAGGCTCAGCTCTGGAATGGAGTCTCTTAAGCCACAACCAAGAAAACAGCATTCACTGCAGTGATAAGGAGGGTACAGAAACAGGAAGCCAACCAAGCCCAACAGCCTTCCAACCATCCCAGTAGCACACAGAACCAGCATGAGGAAATGTGAGAGTTTAAAACTTGGGGTGCCTGGCCTTAATCAAAAACCTTGAGCTATCATTGTTCTCTTATAAAAAATTAGCATTTAAAAGTTATTTATTACAAGCCTATGGCAAAAACGTCTTTGAAAGGTCATTGGGAAATCCACTCCCTGAATGGTACTACCAGACTGGGCTTTGGTCTGCCCTCAGATTTTCTGCTGAAGGAACGAACATTTTTTCACTGCAAGGGAGTGGAGAGACCCAGTGTTTTCATGTAAAGGGCCACAAGAGATCCTGCTATAGTCAGAAATATCTCAAGGAGTTTCTGGGACTCATATATATGAGATTTTTTTCCCCTGGATCACCTTACCGAAATCTTTAGAAAACTTGCACTGTTCACTTGTATGTGCTCACTTCCTGCTACCAAGCAATTAGAACTAATCTGAGCCACTCTGGGCACATAGAATGTTGTAGTTCTTTAAGTAAATATCAAAAGTTGCAAATAGTTAAAAAAGTTGAAGTCTATCATCCTGTAGCTGTATTTTAAGTTACCTCAAACACAAGTCTCAGAATGAATCCTGCCCTAAATACAAATAGCTGTTAACAAGCAGATGATGCCTTAAAGCACTAGGAGACACTGGGGTAGGGAGGACTTAAAAGACCCCAAGCAAAGATGTGAACACATAATAGGAGTAACTGACATAACTGATTTAAACCTATTTGTAAATATACAACTGGTATTGCAGTTGGATACTTATAGGAAGTAGGGTCTACTATTTTTGTTTTCAAAATCCCTATGTAATCTACTCACCCGAATGATTGAAGTCTGACCTCTGAGTGCATACTGAGACATCTGCAGTAAAGAACATAAAGATAATTCTTTGTTCAGTGAAACCATGAACTTACAAATAGAGGTTCATTTTGTGTCTCCTAAACCAAACATTTCTGTATAAGGTGTGTAAGGATTTTACCAGGAAGCTCCACACCAAGATGCCTTCAAGGAGGAACAGGGGTAATTGTGAGTGAGGCAGAGTTTGTCCATCCAGCTGCAAGCACCAGAAAGATAATGGTCTAGTATATAGGGCCAGGTGTTTGGAATCTTCAGAGTACGATAACAGGCCAAAACCAGATGAGCAGGCACTGGGGTCTACCTAGCCATGGATGAAAAGTGAAATAATTAAACGAGACTCCTAGAAAAGCGTCCAGTCTCTCAAACTCAGGGAGGTGGGTAACAGGTGAGAAGACATCTGAGACATAGCCTGTGGTGGGGCTATAACCACTAAGGTGACACTTTGAAAGAGATTAAGACTCCAGTCATCAGTAAGCATTGCAAATGACATGAATAAAAACAGCAGGTTCTGGGGAGACTCAGTCACTCCCAAAAATAACAGAGAAACTGAGAGGAAATCCCTCAGGTGTGAGAAACCAGACACAAGTCAGGGACACATGTAATATCTGAAGATTAGGCCTAGAATATTAAACTAAGCCCTCTTAAATGTTCCCTCTCAAAGTCAGAATTAATCCCAGAAGTAGGAGCATCTCCATCAGCATTTTCAGAAAACTAACTTCAAGCGGCTTAAATAGTAAAGGAATTATTGAGTCACAAAATGGGATCTCAACAGAGTATGCCTTGGTTAGCTTCACCCAGTTGTACCAGTTCTGCTTTTCAACGATTGCTTTGACTCTTCCTCTCTCAGAATGGCTGAGGAAAGAAGTCATCTGCAAGCTGATAATGAATGGCACACCCTAGGCTGAGCTGGGATGTGGAATGGCTGCACATCAGGGTCCCTAAATGCATTAGCCACAGTGAATAACTAAACAAGGTCATCTTTTATTTTTTTCAAAAATCGTTATCAGTATATGTTCACTGTAAACAGAAAGTCATGTACATTGATTATATTTGCCCTTTGCCCTTTGCCTTTTGCTTTCTACCTTCTTCCTCTAATTCCCTTCATTCTCCAAGTCATGCTTCTAACCTCATGATAGAAATGACAGAAAATGTGCATTATGAAGATCTATCTGGTTGCATCCATTTTCCTTTAAATAATTTTATTCATTTTTATGACTGAATAAAAGATTATTGAGTGTACATTTTGTTTTACTTATATATTCATCTGTTGACAGACACCAGGCAGCTTCCTGAAAGTGGTTATGGTGAATAGTACTGCAGTAAACAGGATGTACACATTTTCTGTGTCATGTTTACTCAGAATCTTTTGAAAATATTCCCAGAAATGAAATAGCTGGGTCATGTAGTAGTTCTGTTTTTGGCTTTCTGAGGAACTTTCATGCTGATTTTTGTAGTGTCTGGACAAATTTACGTTCCTACTAACAATGCATAAGGATTCCCTTTCTCTCTTCTTCTTCTTCTTCTTCTTCTTCTTCTTCTTCTTCTTCTTCTTCTTC
>JADRCD010214397.1:0-18407 GCA_019843815.1 Montemys delectorum | reverse complement strand
AAGAAAGAAAGAAAGAAAGAAAGAAAGAAAGAAAGAAAGAAAGAAAGGAAAGAAAGACAAAAAGAAGAAGGAAAGAAGAGGCAGGAAGGGAAGAAAAAGGAAAGAGAACACAAGGGAAAGGACAGAAAGCAGGGGAAATCCCACAGATGAACAGCCCAGTTGAGCTTTCCTGAATCCTATTCTGTAAAACCATAAGTAGAATAGAATAGTTGCTGTTATATCTATGCCATGCAGTGATTTGTTAAACAGCTGGGATGATAATACATTATTATAGAAGAGTATGCAAAATTAACCCAGAAAGACTCAAAATCAACTTTTATTTACATTTCAAATGATATCTCCTCTACTGGTTTCTCTTCCAAAAAAAAAAAAAAAAAAAAACCCTCCCCCCTCCCCCTGCTCACGAATCCATCCTCTTCTGCTTCCTGGCCCTGGCATTCCCCTACACTGGGGCATAGAACCTTCACAGGACCAAAGGCCTCTCCTTCCACTGATGATTGAATAGGCCATCCTCTGCTATACATATGCTGCTGGAGCCATGAGTCCCACCATGTGTACTCTTTGGTTGGTGGTTTAGTCCCTGGAAGCTCATATTGTTGTTCATCCTAAGGCACTGCAAGCCCTTCAGCTCCTTGGGTCCTTTCTCTAGCTCCTTCATTGGGGACCCTGTGCTCAGTCCAATGGATGACTGTGAGCTTCTACTTCTGTATTACTTGGGCACTGGCAGAGCCTCTCAGGAGACAGCTTTATCAGGCTCCTGTCAGCCAGCACTTGCTGGCATCCACAATAGTGTCTGTGTTTGATGATTGAATATGGGAAGGATTCCCAGGTGAGACAGTCTCTGGATTGTCCTTCTTTCAGTCTCTGCTCCATAGTTTGTCTCTGCAACGCTGCATGGGTATTCTAAGAATACCCTTCTAAGAAGGGACAAAGTACCCACATTTTGGTCTTTCTTCTTGAGTTTCTTGTGGTTTGTGGATTGTATTTTGGGTATTCTGGGCATCTGGGTTAATATCCACTTATCAGAGAATACATGCCATGTGTGTTCTTTTGTAATTGGGTTACCTCGTTCAGGATGATATTCTCCAGATCCATCCATTTCCCTAAGAATTTCATAAATTCATTGTTTTTAAGAGCTGAGTAGTACTCCATTGTATAGATGTACCACATTTTCTGTATCCATTCCTCTGTTGAGGGACATTTGGGTTGTTTCCAGTTTCTGGTTATTATAAATAAGGCTGCTATGAACATAGTGGAGCATGTGTCCTTATTACATGTTGGAGCATCTTCTGGGTATACATCCAGGAGTGGTATAGCTGGGTCCTCTGGTAATACTATGTCCAATTTCATGAGGAACCGCCAAACTGAATTCCAGAGTAGTTGTACCAACTTGCAATCCTACTAGCAATGAAGGAGTGTTCCTCTTTCTCCACAACCTTGCCAGCATCTGCTGTCACTTGAGTTTTTGATCTTAGTCATTCTGACTGGTGTGAGGTGGAATCTCAGGGTTGTTTTGATTTGCATTTCCCTGATGACTAAGAATGTTGAACATTTCTTTAGGTGCTTCTCAGCCATTCTGTATTCCTCAGTTGAGAATTCTTTGTTTAGCTCTGTGCCCCATTTTTAATATGATTATTTGATTCTCTGGGGTCTATCTTCTTGAGTTCTTTGTATATATTGGATATTAGCCCTCTATCAGAAATAGGTTTGGTAAAGATCTTTCCCCAATCTGTTGGTTGATGTTTTGTCCTATTAACAGTGTCCTTTGCCTTACAGAAGCTTTGTAACTTTATGAGGTTCCATTTGTAGATTCTTGATTTCAGAGCATAAGCTATTGGTGTTGTGTTCAAGAAATTTTCCTCTGTGCCCATGTGCTCCAGGTTATTCCCCACTTTCTTTTCTATTAGTTTCAGTGTATCTGGTTTTATGTAGAAGTCCTTGATCCACTTGGACTTGAGCTTTGTACCAGCAGATAGGAATGGATTGTTTTGCATTCTTCTACATGCTAACCACCAGTTGAGCGAGTACCATTTGTTGAAAATGCTGTCTTTTTTCCATTGGATGGTTTTAGCTCCTTTGTCAAAGATCAGGTGGCCATAGGTGTGTGGGTTCATTTCTGGGTCTTCAATTCTATTCCACTGATCCACCTGCCTGTCACTGTACCAATACCATGCAGTTTTTATCACAATTGCTCTGTAGTACAGCTTAAGGTCAGGGATGGTGATTCCACTCAAGGTTCTTTTATTGTTGAGAATAGTTTTTGATATCCTAGGTTTTTTGTTAGTCCAGATGAATTTGCAAATTGCTCTTTCCAAGTCTGTGAATAATTGAGTTGGAATTTTGACAGGGATTGCATTGAATCTGTAGATTGCTTTAGGAAAGATGGTCATTTTTACTATAGTAATCCTGCCAATCCATGAGCATGGGAGACCTTTCCATTGATCTGATAGGATGCAAGGAATTATTTCAATCTTCTTGCATATGTTGAGGCCTTATTTGTAACCAATTATATGATCAGTTTTGGAGAAGTTACCATGAGGTACTGAGAAGAAGGTGTATCCTTTTGTTTTAGGATTAAAAAGTTCTGTAGATACCTGTTAAATCCATTTGTTTCATAACTTCTGTTAGTCTCACTGTGTCTTTGTTTAGTTTCTGTTTCCACGGTTTGTCCATTGCAGAGAGTGGAGTGTTGAAGTCTCCCACTATTATTGTGTGCAGTGCAATGTGTGCTTTGAGCTTTAGTAAAGTTTCTTTTATGAATGTAGATGCCATTGCATTTGGAGCATAGAGGTTCAGAATTGAGAGTTCATCTTGGTAGATCTTACCTTTGATGAGTATGAAGTGTCCCTCCTTATCTTTTTTGATCACTTTAGGTTGAAAGTCAATTTCATTTGATATTAGAATGGCTACTCCAGCTTGTTTCTTGAGACCATTTGCTTGGAAAGTTATTTTTCCAGCCTTTTATTCTGAGGTAGTGTCTGACTTTGTCATTGAGGTGAGCTTCCCGAATGCAGCAAAATGTTGGGTGCTATTTACATACCCAGTCTGATAGCCTATGTCTTTTTATTGGAGAAGTGAGTCCATTGATAGTAATAGATATTAAGGAAAAGTAATTGTTGCTTCCTGTTATTTTTGTTGTTAGAATTGGAATTCTGTTCATGGGGCTATCTTCTTTTCATTTTGTTGGAAGATTACTTTCTTCCTTTCCCTCTTTGTGTTGGAGTTTTCCATTTATTATCCTTTGAAGGGTTGGATTTGTATAAAGATATTGTGTAAATTTGGTTTTGTCATGGAATACTTTGGTTTCTCCATCTGTGGTAATTGAGAGTTTTGCTGCTTTGTTTGGGAAGTTTTCTTCTGTAATTTCTTCTATAATTTTAGATATAATTATAATACCTAAAAATATATTTACTGGCCCTTTAAGTTGGAAGTCTTCACTCTATTCTATACCTATTATCCTTAGGTTTGGTCTTCTCATTGAGTCCTAGATTTCCTGGATGTTTTGGCTTAGGATCTTTTTGCATTTTGCATTTTCTTTGACTGTTATGTCAATGTTTTCTATGGTATCTTCTGCACCTGAGATTATCTCTTCTATCTCTTGTATTCTGTTGGTGATGCTTGCATCTATAGCTCCTGACTTCTTTCCTAGGTTTTCTATCTCCAGAGTTGTCTCTCTTTGTGATTTCTTAATTGTTTCTACTTCCATTTTTATGTCCTGGATGGTTTTGTTCAATTCCTTTACCTGTTTGATTGTGTTTTCCTGTAGTTCGTCAAGGGATTTTTGTGTTTCCTCTTTAAGTGCTTCTATTTGTTTACTCGTGTTCTCCTGTAAATCTTTAAGGGATTTTTGTGTTTCCTCTTTAAAGACTTGTACCTGTCTACCTGTCTTCTCCTGTAATTCTTTAAGGAAGTTATTTATGCCCTTCTTAAATTCCTCTATCAGCATCATGAGATATGATTTTTAGATCCAAATATTGTTTTTCCAGTGTGTTGGGGTATCCAGGACTTGCTGTGGTGGGAGTACTAGGTTCTGATGATGCCAAGTAGTCTTAGTTTCTGTTGGTAAGATTCTTGCATTTGCCTTTCGCTATCTGTTAATCTCTAGTGTTAGATGTTCATGCTGTCTCTGTCTGGAGCTTGTTCTTCCTTTGGATCTGTAAGCCTGTGTCAGAACTCCTGGGAGATCAGCTCTCTCCTGGTAAGCCCTATGAGGACTGTCGATCAGCTGTCCCTCCTGGGTGCAAATGGATACAGGAAGGACTCTGTCCCAGCTGCTCTGCAGCTTCTGTGGCCTGTGCCTCCTGGCTGGTCCCACCTTAGAAAGTCACTGAAGAGAAAATGGAGATCTTGCCTGAGTCCTGGGGTCAGAGCACTCCCTGGAGACAAGCTCTCTGCTTGTGGGAAAGGTGCTCAGAGGGCTGTAGATCAGCTGTACCTCCTTGTTATAGATGGAGGTAGAAAGGATTCTGTCTCAGCTGTCCTGCCACTTCTGCTGCCTGAGCCTCCTGGCTGGTCTGGCCTTAAAAAGTCTTCAAAATCAACTTTTTTTCTTTTCTTTCTTTTTTTTTTTTTTTTAGTATAGAATAGAATTTATTTAGGGCATAGGAAGGGGAGTTAAGAGGGTAGTAGTGGCAGAGAAAGGCAGAGAGAAGGAGAGAGTAGAGAAGTAGGGGCCAGCCATGACCACAAGAGAGGGGGAAAGGGAATGGGGAGGGAGGGAACAAAGAGGGGAGAGGTAAGGTAGAGAAGCAGGAGTAAGAGCCAAAATCAACTTTTAAGAAACATTCTAGCCTGGTATACATAGTAAGTTCCAGATATCCAGGGCTACAAAAAAGAAACCCTGTTTTCCATTTTAAAAAGTACTTTATCATTACAAAAACATCAAAAATCCATAAAACTTCCTTTGTGTGACTATTTTAATGAATCAATGAAGATTTGAGAAGTTACATGGAGTCTTGCAAAGTCTTGATAATGGAACCTGTTGACATTCACAAAGGGCACTCAATCCCTTTGGAGTTTCAGAGCTCCATGCTAATACATAAGTCAATCTCCATCTAGGGCCAGACCTTCTAGAATGCCTGAGATTTAGAGAGAACAATAATGAATTATCAAAACTAGCCTTTGGTTAACACTCAAATGTGATGGAAAGATTTCCTAAATCATCTTAGTTTGTTCACATGAAAATAGCAAAGAGAGCTAGAAGACCCTAAGTTTTGAAACTTCCTAATTGTCTATGCCTAAGCCCATTGTAGTACTTCCTCTGTTGTTTCAGAGCCCAGCTCCAGAAGTCCCCTTAGCAGCTGTTTTTTGGTAATCACACCCTCTGATTGTGGGTTTTCTCTGCAGTGGCTTAAAGGTTTGAATATGAAATGTCTTCCACAAACAGACATTATAGAATCTTAGGTGTCAAGCCGACAGGCATTTGAGAAGTAATTGGATCCTTCAGATCCTGAACTCATCCCTTGGTAAATTCATAATATGATAGCATTATTACGAGACAGCCAAAATAGGAAGTGGGACCCAGATAGGGGAAGCAGGTCATTTAGGGTGTGCCCCTGAAGGATATATCTTTTACCCCTTCCCCTTTGTGTTCTTCCTGTCTCCTTCTTTGACTTCTGGACACTGTGGGGTGAGCAGTATCTGCTGCATACTCCTGGCACCATGGTGTTCTACCTCACTGAAGATCTAAAAACACGGCAAAGGGTCAGGATCTAAGCATCTGAAACTATGACCCAAAATAAATTCTCTCTTTATTTTGTTCCTCTCAGAACAAATTTCACTATTTGTCATAGTCGGGGGAAGAAAAGTCTAACACAGAGTATGTATACAAAGCCTCACAATGGGGCTGTTGATGTAATTCAGTTGGTAGAGTGTTTGTCTATCACCAGCAAAGCCCTTAGTTCCATCCTCAGCAGTGCATAAACCAAGCATGGTGTAATTCCAGCACTCAGGAAGTAGTAGCAGAAGGAACAGGAGTTCAAGGTCATCCTTGGCTATGTAGGAAGTTTGAAGGCAGCCTTTAATACCCTGTCTCAAAACAAATGAAAAGCACTGAAATTAAATGAGCAGAACTGATATTAGTCCACTGTGTTCACAGCATCCATGATGGCCTATGGTAGCTTAGACTTCCTGGTAGTCATTTCCTTGAATCAGGCTAACCTTTGTAACAAAGACGGTGTAGAAAGAAGTTTTCTGTCTTGCTCTCTTGCGTTGTTGTTGCTTGCGGCCGTATCACAGGACTCTGAAGCAGTAACTGGAAAGACTCATGAGATAAGGAAGTGAGGTCTCAGCTAGCAGCCAGAGGAATGAACACCTGAAAGCAATTAAGTTCCACCTCCAGCCAAATCCTAATGACAGAGTAGACATGCTTCCCTTATCCAAGAAAGACTAGTAAAACTACCCCACTAAGATGTCTCAAATTCCCAACACACAGAACTGTGTAATACAATAAATACTTCTTGTTTAAGTCCTGACATCCTATGGTAATTTTTTACTATCTATGTGCAATATGTTTACCATACAAATGAAAAGTAAGCTCAGAAACAGCAACTGCACAATGTGACACCAGAGTACATCGGTTTGGGATTTCTCAAAGTCCAATGATTCATCAGCCCTTTAATTGACTACAGATGAGACAGGTAAGGCTGGAGGTACACTGAACCCATTCCCAAACAAGATGGACCACCAGCTCAGCTCCTTCTAACTGAAGGTGAACCAGATTCTTTTTTCCCTTGTTTGGTGCCTCCATATGCAAAGTTCTCTCCACCTAAACAAAATAATTGACTCAAGTACCTGTGCCACTGGACCTCCACTATGCCACACTGGAATGGCCACTGACTCTCACAGATATAGCTCTGACATCTGTGTCCAAGGAGGGCTGTGGGGCAGGGCTCGCACCTAGGATTACTGCCTACAACTCTAACGTTGCTTCCCAGGTCCCCATTGTTGATTCATAGGGTTACTCTTGAATAGTTGCTAAGGGAGCTTTTGAAATGCACATGATATCCAGTCACTCACTGGTCATGTGAATCCCAATCACCTCTGCATAGCCCTGCAGGGCTATGGGCTACTTGAGCTCTCAGGAGGAAGCAGAATGTGATGGCTACTGAGTAAGAACTAGACAATCCTACTGGTTCTGTCTTTTCATCCTTGAACACATTCTACTAAGAGTCACTATAATCCCTAGGCACAAGTGAATTGAGCGAGTCAAAGGGTTTTAGAAAAGGAAGCCAAAAGTTCTAAGTAGCCCACTGCCAGTCTTCAAGAAAGACCCGGGATGGTGAACCTTGCTTGTAATAGAGTAAAATAATATAAGCCTAGATCTTTCTGTGGAATACAAGAATTCCAGCACAGAAAAGAAAGAAATAACAAGCAAGGTATAAGACACCTGGTTGTAAAAAAGACTCCAGAGATGAGGGGAGGGGAGTAGACTAAGGGAATAAATTAAATTAATGCTATATTTAACATATGTAAAATATTTTAACATGTAATTAGTTTATTATATATACTAGAAAGACAGTCTGCATTTTATTCTACTATCTTCAAAACCTGGTGTGTAGTTTGTACTTAAACACATTGTAGTTAAGATCAACATACTAACAATGCACAGCAGCTTCACTTCGAGCTGTGTGCTTGACCTGTGAAAAGGAAGAAACTGTCCTTTAAGAAACACAGTCTCCCCCTGGTGGGAAAAACAGAATTGCAGGAAGAAACAAATGACTCCAAAGAGCAAAATGCTGGAAGGCAGAGAAGCCTTCCAAGCTCATATGCATGAGTAATAAGGTAAATCTTGAAGACATTTAAAAACAGAACCTAATTTTTATTTTATTCTTCAATAATTTATAAACTTATACAAAATATTTTGATTATATTCACTTCCCTTCTATCCTCCAGCTTCTCCTAGACCTTCTCATATATCCCTTACAATATCATATTGTCTTCTTTTTTATTTTTAATAACCTAGTGTACTGGCTAGTTTTGTGTGTCAACTTGACACAGGCTGGAGTTATCACAGAGAAGTGAGCTTCAGTTGGGGAAATGCCTCCATGAGATCCAGCTGTGGGGCATTTTCTCAATTAGTGATCAAAGGGGTAGTGCCATCCCTGGGCTGGAAGTCTTGGGTTCTATAAGAGAGCAGGCTGAGCAAGCCAGGAGAAGCAAGCAAGCCAGCAAGGAACATCTCTCCATGGCCTCTGCATCAGCTCCTGTTTCCTGACCTGCTTGAGTTCCAGTCCTGACTTCCTCTGGTGATAAACAGCCATGTGGATGTAAGCTGAATAAACCCTTTCCTCCCCAACTTGCTTCTTGGTCATGATGTTTGTGCAGGAATAGAAACCCTGACTAAGACACCTAGTAAGTCCAGTTAGTAATGTCTGTATATGCATTGGTATGGAAAATTTACCAAGGGACACACACACAAACACACACACACACAAGATGATTCCCCAGCAGTCATCTACTACCAATAGCTCCTCACCTTGGGAAGGGGCCTCATGTACCCCTCCCTGCCCATGCTAGATAACTGGCTAGCTTGATCTTGTACAAGTATCTTGTGCTGTGAGCTTATGACTGCAATGATCCTGTCATCTCCAGAAAATAATTTAAAGGAGTCTTCCATAAACTCTAGTTTTTACAGTCTTTCCCCTATCTCTCCCACAGTGGTCCCTGAGCTGTGTGTGTGTGTGTGTGTGTGTGTGTGTGTGTGTGTGTATTTAGGGATGAGCCCTCCATAGTCACTTACTTAGTTGTGAGTCCCTGTATAAACTGTTGTCCACTGCCAAAAGAAGTTTCTCTGATGAAGGCAAGAGATATACTAATCTATGGGTATAAAGATTATTATTTAGAAGGTATTTTGATATTATGTCCATTTAATAAACTAATATTAGTAGAATTTCCACAAGGGCCTATGACCTCTCTAGTCATGGTTACCAAATAGCCCAATTTTTAATGATCACAACTGCCTCAACCAAATGACCAGTCCCATGGAAGAGGAAATGATGTAAAATTTACTACCTAACAAGACAGTGAAATGCCTACCTACCTCTTATCTATTCAAATACAATGCCAAACAAATAGCTCAGGTAACTTACCATAACTCTCCTTAAATGGTATAAAAGAACCCCATTTCTCCTTGGGGGTAGAATTCTATCTGAGCATTCACCTACTGTGTTTCTGTCCACAGTGTTTATACTTTATTGAAAATTCTGTCATTTCTGTCATGATAAATAATTTTCCTACTTCCCTTCCTGCTGCTGCCACCATTGCCACAGCCACTTTTGCCACATTGGGTTTCTTCTCTTTGCAAGCACAACAATATGTGTTTAGGAACAATATGTGGTTAGGAAAAGAGTGTGGATATCAGTCTCCTTAGCATTGTTGAAGTTATCCTAATAGAGAAAATAAAATGCTTGGACAATAATACAGGCTGTAGAATGATTGTCTTGATCACAAGGAAAGATACTATGGTGTGTGCTGGGCTGGTTAGGACCCTGCAGCTAGCTTTGTCACTTCCTGGCTGTGTGACTTGGGCAAGCATCTAGTCTTATTGTGCTTCAGTTTCCTCACCAGTATAGCAAAGATCTTAATAGCACTCGTTCCTTGCACATGCAGTGTGATGTGTTGTTTGTGGTGATAGTTGTTTTTAACAATAAAATGCCACATACTTAGAACAGTGAGAAGCCCAGCTCTGAGCTCTTATACACTACCACAGGAATCCCTTAAGAAAGCAGCATTTTCTGTAAGTGCTCACAAGAGGTCAGCTTTTCCTCAGAGTTCAAGTGCAAACAATCTGAGTTGCTATTCTCTCTACAAAAGGGACAAAGTAATTTCAATAGAGGTTAATAGTTAACACCACATTTCTCTAGCATCTTCCAATCAGAACTATCTGGCTGACCTTGGAGATAGTTTGCAACTGAGAAGTCCTGCTCCTTATTTTACTTCCTTCCCATGGGAATTAAGTCATTCATTTGCTCAGAACTCACAGTTCTAGCTTGCAACTCTGCTGCTCTCTTTTCCACGACCTCCTATTTTCTCATAAGACAATGACTACCATTTTTTGCACTCTTACAAGCTGCAATGGCTACCTGGCATCACCTCTAATCTCTCCCCAATGAGAGATGAACACCACTTCTGTTCTGCAATTGAGGAAGGTGAGACCTAAGTATCTTTCAAATTTCCCATTGTTCTACATATAAAATCCAAGCTCTCAATCTTATCTGTATATAGCATCACTTGGGGAAGGGGAGGAAGGGGAGGAAGGGGAGGACAGTTTTTTTCAAGACACATGAGTACAAATCAGTGTAAATACCACAATCTAGATTAGAAATATGTTCAACATCCCCAAAGTCCCCTTATAATTACCCATTTTCTAAGATAATGACCTACACAAGCAATCACTGATACACCTGTTACTAGAATACATTATTTTGGCCTTTTTCAGAATATCTATTGCTGTAAATTGATCTTTCCAAGATTTCCCCAAGTTTCATTCAAAATGTGCATTCTCCTACATACTCAGCCCCTGACAAGCTGCCCAGTAACATGATCACCCTGTCTCTGAACAGTAACTGGATGTTCAAGATGAAGAATGGTCCATTTACTGGATTGGACCTCCTTGAAAGAACTCCATGGTCCATACTTCTGCCAGAGGCCATGCTGGTCCATGATCCATGCTTCAGCAGGGGGCTACGTTGATGTCTGTAGGTGGTACTGCCACCAGAGACCAAGTATAGGTCCTTGGTGCCTCCTGATGCTGGTGACCATGTGGATGTCTTAATCTGAGCCATTGCCAGAAACCATGTAGAAGCCCAGGATCCATGCTCATTCTGACTGTAAAGAGCAAGACAGTACTCTTGCAGTGGTACTGATGACTTCAGATGCACAGTTGAGAAGGAGGAACATAGAGGGCTTCTGTGACAACCCCTATCTCCACCCCAAACCCCATACCCCAAAAGGTAACAGCCTAAAAAGGGAGCCATTAAAGAGTACTCTTACAAATTGTGATAGGGATGTTAAAGTGTAGATTTCCACTATTGATGATTTCTGGTTGGGGTGCAGGTGGAGAAGGACTCAGATTTCCTTGGGAGTGCGGAGAGCTGGCCACTGAGACGACACAAAATGGACCTGGTTTTTTTGTTTGTTTGTTTGTTTGTTTGTTTGTTTTTCCTCCCCCTTCTTCTTTTTCTTTTTGGCAGGGAGGTCACAAGGGAGGGAAAGTGGACATGGGAGGTCTGGGAAGTGAGCATGACGGGGCTTAAATATTCAATAAAAAATATTATGTTGAAAAGTTTTAATTTTTATTATTTCTAGGCATTATTTCATTTGATTATTCATCTGTCTAGAGATGTTTTTGTTGTTTCTATCTCCAGGCTGCTAAGAATAAATCTGCCATTATAAGTGTGTATGTAAGACTAAGATTTCATTTCCCTGGGAATCAGTGTCCTAGGACAATGAGTCTCAACCTCCTTAATGCTGTAGTCCTTTAATACAGTTCTTCATGCTGTGGTAACCCCAGTCATAAAATTATTTTTGTTGCTACTTCATAACTATAACTTTGCTACTGTTATGAATTATAGTACAAGTATCTGTGCTTTCTGATGGTTTTAGGTGACCCCTCTGAAAGGATCATTTGACCCCCTAAAGGCAACCCACAGATTGAGAACTGTTGTCCTAGGGTATGATTCCTGGATCTATGTGATAGCCAACACTGCCGGTCTTCTATCGCCATTTTTAATATAAAATCAAATTTATTTCATTATTATCAAAATGCTGCAAGTGACATTTTAAAGAAGCAATGGCATGGCATAGAACACACCAAGTACAAATAATTTAGTGTCTTTGAAACTATTAATGTCTAAGTTGATTACTTGATTTTTGTCTAACAAGAAAGTTAAATTGTGTTGTACTAAGTAAAAAACCACCAATTTCTGAAATTGTTTATCTATACCTTAGGTCACAGCTAAAGTTACTAGCATAGCAACCATAGTTGTCTTTCATTCTGTGTGAATGACATCTGGGTTTTCTGGTCTCTCCCATTAATCTCTGTGTCTATCCTACCAACTTGCACAAGCTAAAAGAAAACAGAAAAAAGAAAGTTCTAAATCAGGTTGAATAGTGTTTTCCTCTTCACTCTTCTTTCTCAAAGCACTCAATTTCAAACTTACAGAGCTAATTTTCATCTGTTCAACTTGTATCTTGAAACTTTGCCATAGTTATTTATTATAAGTGTTGTTCCATTTTTTGCTGTTTTTGGAGATTCCTTGGCATTTTCTATGTAGACCATCATATCATCCGCAAACAAGTAGTTTTATCACTTCTGCTCTAATCTATGTGCCCTTAATTGCCTTTTCCCTCCTTATTGTGCTGGCTAGGTCTTCCAGTACATATTGAATAAGTGTACAAAGAGCAATACTTCTCTCTCAGTCTGCTGTCTTGCATGGAAACAATGTATCTTTCACTGTATAATGACAGTTGTAAAACTGTTATGATGTTTGTAAATATATAGACTGAGGAGGTAACTGCTTATCTCCATTTAGTTTTTCTCATGAACAGGGTTTTTATTATCTTTTCTTTATCAGGTGGTATGGTCATGTAATTTTTCTCCTTTGATTAGTATACTATGTTGATTGACCTCAATTATAGAACCAACCTTATATCACTGGTTCTATTTACAGAAATTTTATTAAAAACTTCATATTTAGTCATCAAAAATTACCTTTTGTATATATTTATTAGCTTTCTGTACTATCTTTGTCTAATTTGGGCACTAACATAATACTAGTCTTTTAAAATGAGTGTCGAGTATTCATCTCATATTGTCTGGAAGGAACATGTAAAATTGATATCTATTTAAACTCTTGAAATAACTTGCTAGCTGAGTTATGCTGGTTTAGAAATATCTTTCTTGGGAGACTTCAATTATTAATCCAATTTCCTTAATGCAACAAGTCTATTCAAATGGTCTGGTTCATATCAGGTAGTCTGTGATTTTTTTTTTTAATGAATCCATTGGTCTTATCTAAGTTGTTGGGGTTTTATGTATAGACTTAAATAATCTTTGATTTCTAAGGAGTCTGTAGTAAAAACCTGTTTTAATCCTATTACTGAGCATTTTTCTATCTTCCCTCATTTTGTCAGCCTTTGTACACGTTTATCACATTGTTTCATGTTTAAGGAACAAAATTTTGTTTTGTTTCTTTTGCATTTATATTAATTCTGCCCGTTATGGCGAGCTCTTGGGGACACTTCTAGAAATTTGGTGAGAATATTTGAAATTGGGTTAGGTCAAGAAAGTAAGCTCAAGAAAATACAGACAAGGAATGTGTTCCTGTATCTTGATCATCTTGATAAGTTCCTAGAAAGAGTGACCTTTGTTTATGCTTTGTTTTTCCTTAACTATTTTGTTTATGCCTTAGAACTGGCTATATTCTTTGTATGTATGTACTTAGAATGATATAAAAGCATACTGGGAGAAGTTAAACACACCTTAGTGCTTGCTGGGATTATACTATAACATTGTCTAATTATCTTTTCTTTCTTTAATACTCACTCCCTCCCTCGAGACCCTGTTGACTGACTGAGCTGACTTGGTTAGCCCTTTCTTTTTTCTTCCTTCTACTTGACTTACTTTATTTTGCTCTTCTTTTTCTAGATGCTTCAGATAGGACTTTGATTATAAGTAAAACACTTTCTCTTTTCTAATGTAAGCCTTTAGTGCAGTAATCTCTCTATCCTCATGACTCACCTATATCCCACAGAACTTGATGTGCTGCAATTCATGTTTATTCCATCTACCGTCCTTTTTAATCACCCCCTCTCACCTTTTTAATCACCCCCTCTCACCAAGCCCCCCATACTTTTGGATGCTATACAAGCATTCTTACCAGTAAGACTTGACGCATATTTTCAAGCTAATTAAGTTTTATATATATATATATATATATATATATATATATATATATATATATATATATATGTTGTTATGCTATAACATATGCATGTGAGTATATGCATATAATATGCTATAACATATGAATGAGAGGGGGCTCACTTAGCACACACATATATAAGAATATATGTTAAAATGAAAAGCATGAACTGTGCATCCATGGGCACACACTCCAGCAGATACATATGTCCATACATACCCACATATATATGCTCATTGTAGGGAACCTCATAGTCAGCTCAAGACATTCCAAGATCAAGTTCTCAATACAAATAAGATTTATTTGCCCCACAGGGACAAAGGGCAGGAAATAAGAGACAAGACAGGGGATAGAGGAAGAGGGGGAAGAGAACATGTTAAAGAAGGAAGGGATGTTTGTCCAGTGAGTTTGGGAAACAATGACAGAGAACTGCCTCTGGATAGATAGGTGACAGATGTGGCCCATAGGCAAATGGAGGTTTATAAAGGTAAAAGAGAAAAACCCTGTGTTATGATGGGGTGTTTAATTTTAATTGGGCATGTTAGACAAGCAAAATGGGACTTTTGATTGCTGGACTTCAATACTTTAATAGCTGGACCTTATTATAATCAGCCTCAGGAGGAGGAAATGGCCAAATATGGGAATCTTGGTGACTAGATTTAGGAATGTAATCTAATGGTTGTTATCAAGGCAGAGAGAATGGGGGAGAAGGGGAAGCCTGTAAAAGCCATGTTTTCCATACTTGGGCTGGCTAGAGTCCCTTCACCCATAGTATTCACATCTAACCAGCAGAGTAAAAATGCTCATTTCTGAAACACAAAGCTGATAGCAAACACTATGGTAAATGAGAAACAGGAAAAGGAAACTGTTTGTGGGAAGCACCAACTGCTTTTAATCTTTAGAAGAATTAGGCCAAACCAAAACTTGCAGCGGAAATATCGGAGACAGTATGTCAGAATCTGGTTTGGCAAATACACTGAATTTAAGTTGACAGCACTTACCTTCTAAACCTATCTTGAAACCATTTCCTGCCACTAACACCTCATCTGAACAAAGTTAATGAAACTAATCCTACTTTTAAAGTCTGCAAAGGAAAAAAGACCACACATTTAATACCAGAGTAAAGTGAAAAGTATAGGAACAAATGGTGTATTAAGAAAAAAGAGGAGGATGAGGGGAAAAATAAGAAAGAAAACTAGATATTACATAATAATTCGGTAGCTGATAATAACATTGCCCTTCTCAGGTGGTACATGTAACATATATAAACATATAAACTCTTATAATCTTTCTTCTTCCATCTATTAATTATTAATATCTTCTGGTTTAGGCTTTTTTTGTTGTTTTTTTTTTTTGTATTTGGTTTTTGTTTCGTTTGTTTGACTTTTATTTAGTTGTGTGTTGGTTACTTAAGAAAGGTAGGTTTTATTTGGGCTCCTGTCTTAAAAAGGGATGTAGTACACCATGGAAGGGAAGGTATTCCTGCCGGAGCATTAGACAACTAGGAACACTATATCCACAGTCAAGGAAGTACAGAAAGATGAATGCTGGTACTCAGCTTACTTTCTTGTTTTTTTTTTTCAGTCCAAGATCACACCTAGTGGAATATCACTACCTAGAGATTTGATCTTCTCTCCCCAGCTTACCTCTCTGGAAACAGCTTCACAGACACACCTAAAGGTGTGTCTCCAAGGTGATTCCAAAACCAGCCAAGTTGACAAAGTTAACTATCATAATCTGAAACATCACAAGGCCATAGCTTTGTAAAAGATTCACAATCTTGACTATGTCTAATGTCCCTTAGCATTAGCTGAAATAGGATACTAGATCTTTGTGCTCCAAATATATAAAGGAGGCAATTTCACTACTCATTTAAGTTAAGAGCACTAGATCAGTTTAGACCAAGATTCCTCAACCCAGAAATGTTGGCATTTTGATAATTTGTAATTTTCATTTGTCATTTTTCCAGTTTAACAGCACTCTGCTTTATTCTCTACTACTATTCAGAAAACCTCATGAAGTACAGAGTTCTTTGGAATAGCCTTGACTTTTCCCATTTATTGACCCCTCAATTCTTCCTCCTCTTCCTTCCAGTTCCTACTATCTGCCTTTCAACGCAGTCCATGCCAGTAAGTGTTCTCTGAGCATCTGTGTAGCAGTATCTAAACTAGAAAACACT
Source organism: Montemys delectorum (assembly GCA_019843815.1). NCBI lineage: Eukaryota > Metazoa > Chordata > Mammalia > Rodentia > Muridae > Montemys > Montemys delectorum. Next base: position 2,303 of record JADRCD010214397.1, on the reverse strand, counting down.
CCACCAAGAGAGGTCATAATACTCTTCAGTTAAGAATGTGGGCCTCTTGACATTTCATACTTCTGGTCATCAAAGCAGTTCACAACTGTAGTGCTGTTCTGAACCAATGCAATCATTAGTTGAGAAGACTAGAACTGAATCATCCCAACTCTCTAAGTCAAAAAATGTTGCTTCTCTTTCCAGCCACAACGCTAGTGCCTGTGCCTCTTATACCCCATTTTTCACCCACTCAGAACCACTTTGTGGCCCAGAGCAAACCTTCATGCAAGAGTGACCTCCTCATTTGCCCCCTCTTCCTGGGTAACTTTCACTTGTTTTTTGATGGTCCTTTAATATAACCCCCCACCCCAAGAAGCCTACTCTGCTTCTCCAAGGCCTCTTATAGCCCTTAACACACTGACCCTGAACTTTCCACTTCCACATCAGTAAGCCTGTGAGCACCATATGGATAAGTCCCGTTTTATCCTTTTGAACCACCATGACATAGAGTAATACCAGGTTCAGATGTGAAGATGAGTTTGATGGCTTACCAGACAATGGTAAAACTCTTGGCTTCCATCCAACAAATGTACCAAGGTATACAGCTTTATTATAAGTAACTATCAGGGATTGGGATTTCAAAGGTCTTGTGTGTATTTAAACCAAGGACACAATGATAGTGGTAGAAGAGAATATTTATTAAGAAAAGGGGAACTTCCAGGGAATAAAGAGTGTCAAAGCTGGGGAAAAGGTCAGAGGACCAGTGGAAATTGCTGTCCAGAGGATTGGCATACTTACATCCCAATATCATCAGCTCTTGGGTTGTTCATGTAGTGTAATTTTTTTCTGGGCATGCTGCTTGTGTGAGCTTTATTGGGGAGCAGTTAGTCTTCCTCTTTGCCTTCTGGCTTTTTTTGCATGCTAATTTTGACCTCAGTCTTTGTCCTACTTTCCACCCACAGCTTCCTGCTTTGCATCTACCATGTTCATCCATACCTGTGGTGCTAGTAGGACTGTGCACTCGCTAGTCAGTTTTCCAACTCATTGAAGTAGTCCAAATGGCTTCCTTCTCGTGTCTGGTTCAGCAGAGAAAGCTGACAATCTGGACTCAGATTCTCAACCAGTCATGTCAAATGACTTTATCAGCATAGCAGTGTGAACTGAAGTTCCCAGGGGGGAAAAGCCATATCTGTGTAAAGATTCCTCAAGACTGATTGATTGATTGGTTGATTTGTTAATTGATTGATTGATTAGAACATCTGTGATTAGAGAAAAAAATTACAAGTCTAAGTTTAAATTATCTTGAGCTACTTTGTCCTCTTAATAGTCATTCATTGCCTTCCTTTGTGTTTGTCCAAACAGCTATCCTTATGACTACTAGGAAAACAGTTTTGGAATGTACTGACAGACCCTTAGTTTCCAGCAACTCAAAAGCGAAGAAGGCAATCAGATAGCAGCTGTAGCCTATAGCAGAGACTTCTCTACTTTATTGTTTTCACCAATTCATTTGAAAGGTGTCTTTATTTATGATATTCTTTGTTCTCTTATTATAAAAACTTCATGACACTGTTATCACACTGGTATTTGGGGGAACCTGATATCTATGTTCCCAGTCCATAGTCACTCATATTAATCTCCAAAATAAAATATTTTTCATTCTTTTTGAAGTGAGGGCTATGCTGTCCTCACAAACATAGTGGTATCAAGTAGATGAATTCGTAAGTGATGGTTTAGAGCACCAAGAGATAATGTTCCAGAGAATCCAGATAGAAACTGTAATGCTTTTTATAACCTAGAACTCTCAGAATGCCCCCCTTCTGCAGTCTATTGGAAAAGCAAAGCACTGTAAACAGCTTAGATTCCAGGAGAATGGAATTAAGCCTTGTATCTCAATAGAGGGGTGGTAAAGAATTTCCAACCATGGGGTATCAAGAGAGCACAGTAGATAAAAGTATTCACAACCAAGCCTGATGATCAATCCTTGGGTACCACATGGCAGAAGAAAAGAATAGACTTCCAAAAGTTCCCCTTTAATTTTTACACATATACCATAGGACATGCATGTGCGCACACATGCAAGCATGTGCTCATGCATACATATGCACACACAGATGCAATAAAAAATAACAAAGATTTTTTTAAAGATCTCACCATGCTGAATTTCCCGCAGTGCAGTGTAGCAAGGAAGCCTATGTGTTACTGTGAGATTTTTACTCTACACATTTGTGTTAAGTTCTTGAAGATATGTGCCATCCATGGTCCTATGCAATAAAGACATGCATACATGCACACAAACACACACACACACACACACACACACACAC
>JADRCD010214396.1:3094-18577 GCA_019843815.1 Montemys delectorum | reverse complement strand
GATCACAGACTCCAGAGCTCCTTACATATCTTAGGGGCATGATTGATAGTATTTTATGGACTGAAAATTCACACCCCTCCAAATAATTTGTGTATACTTCCTCACATTTTCCAGGAATGAGACATTAAAAATTGAATGGTTTTGTAGGTATTTTAATTCTGGCTAAATTGGCATTATTCATTTAAAATTTTGCATTTCAAAGGAATGATGAGTTTTAGATTTTTATACCAAAGTAATTTTTGATGTATGATACTTGACTTTATTTTATTTTATTTTATTTTATTTTATTGTGCAGCCCATGCTTATCTTGAACTTCTTATGTAGCTGAGGGTGACCTTGAACTCCTGATCCTCTGGCCTTGATCTTCAGGGTGCTGGGATTTTAGGTGTGAGGTGTGCACCACCATGGTTGTTTTTGTGAAAGTCACCCACGATGGATATATATATATATATATATATGCTTAGCAAGCATTCTACCCAATGAGCCACATTCCCAGCCCAAGAAAAAGACTTCCCATTTTATACAGAAACGTGGGAGTGTCTTTAACACACTGTAACCAACTCCACCTACTTTTATAATGTTCCTTTATAAGCAATCATTCACTGGGAAATCTCTACTGCCTGGAAATGGCTTCCCCGGAGTTGGTTTAATGGAGATGTAGCTCTGGTACATTCTTATAATCCCAGCTCCTCCTTTCTTACTCCTGAAGGCTCCACTTGGTAAGAAAATCTGGAAACTATCCGAGAGGTTCTACCTTGTATTCCCTCTTAAAGATGTAACTGTCAAGTCATGAAAGCATTCTCTCCAGCTGTTAACTCTCCCTGGATCTGCTCTTGAGCTGTTAACTCTCCCTGGATCTGCTCTTGAGCTGTTAACTCTCCCTGGATCTGCTGTGCTCTCTCTTGGGGGTTTACTAATCTTTGTGGCCAGATTGTCACAGCTGCAAGTTGTCTTCAGAACTATTTCTCAGAAAAACAGCAAGTAGCCAGTGACCCTCAGTCTACTGAGAAACAAATAAAGAATGGTTTAAATTCTAAATCTTATCAGAGTCTCCTCTGAAGTCATTTTAGATGTTGGAATGCTGAGCTTTTAATCTAGTTTTGGGGAATTTTCAAATTTGGCTTAGACTAAAGGGCAAATGTTTGGGAACCAGAAATAGCTTAATGTCTAAAACACTAAGACGCTGAAGAGTACATGTCCTCAGATTCACATTTTAATAAAACAAAATGCTTGTTTACCAACATGAGAAATTTCTTTTTACAGTTTTCAGTTACTGTTTGAAAATTTTCTTCAATGGAATTTTATATTTACCCCTTCTCCAATGCCCTCCAACTTTTCCCTACACAGCAGACATCACAGCATCTTGTTTCCCACTTTCCAGTTGGTGTTGCCTATAGATTCTCAATGTGTTTGCATAAAGCCAGCAGCTGAAAATAGTACATTCATATTCTCTCCCAATTCCAAAGGTCAGATGTATGCAATTGGCTCCACTGGGCTGAAAGGGTGTCCACAGGCCTTCCTTCCTCAGGAGACTTTAGGATAAGACAAGGGTCTATATTGTACTTAGACTTGGAAAACCCCAGTCCCCTGTTAATAACAGTGCTAGGTGGAAAGGTAGTTGCGTTGTGTGATACTTGGTTTTCTGATATTTGAGGTTACTAACGTGGATTTAGTAGATGTATAATAAATACTATTGTCTACTTTGCTATAATTATAATATAAAAATAAAGGATGATGATTTCAAGGCTTTGAAGAATAAAATAAGGCATTGTATACTATTTCCATCTTCAATATTAAGAACTTAAAGATGGAAGGTCAGCCCTGCCTTGGTCAGTGTCTGTGGTGTCAAACTCTCTATAAATCTATTAATGGGAAATACAGTTGACAGAGAAGAAGAGTCAGTTTCATATGATTATTTAAATAATCAAATATGTAGAAATTCTGAGTCTCTTGAACATATGCTTGGGTCCCTGGGGATCCAAACCTTAAGGATTAGATACAAAGTCCTTCCCTAAAGAACAAGAGGATGTGACAACCAAATTACAGCCGTGGGCACATTCCATCTAATTATTTAGAATCTACAGGCTTCAAATGTCAGTGCTTATTAAGTTATGCATTGAAAACTATTAAGACTATAACTGCTGATTGTCCTGTATTCTATCTGTCATTAGCAGAAAGTAGCAGCTGAGTATTCGTTTATCTGGCTTCTTGGGATCTCTAAAAATCCAGAACCTGGGGAACTTGTCATGCTTCTATGAATATTATTGAATCTTAGTACAAATAAGCCCCATGCTCTCTACTGATCTGTATTTGAGGGCTATTGTTGTCTTGGGTACAAAGTACCCTTTACTACCAGCAAGGTGCAAAATGAAGGACGCGCTCCTGACAATCTCCAGGATTTCAAAGTCAACAGGATGACATATAGAATAAAGAGGGGCTGTGAGTTTGGTTAGAATTGTCTTTGAAGTCTGAAGCCACTCAATTTTTGAATTAGTATTTCACCCCAAGACCCCTTTTGCCATTAAAAAAAATTATGCCAAAAATAAATCTGATTGGTCACCAGATTTATTTCTAAGAATGACAGTATTGTAGCCTTCTAAATTTCCATTCAGAACCATGAAACCATGCTCTATTGTTAAGAAAATATTTTACAGTATAAAAGTATATATCTAGTCAAGAAACTAACTAATACAGAATAAATCAATGTGTAGTTAGAGAAAGAGAACTGGAAAAAAACCTGAGTTTTTGCTATAATCTTTTATTTTAAATATAAAATCAGTGGAGATATCTGCAGGATGGTTTCTCATTGAAAGGATGGATGTGGAGCAGGGTACCAAGATAGTTTTAATTTTGAGAGCTTTAGACATATCATACAGCTCATAAAATTTAATACAAAAATATTCAAAATGTCATTTTTCTATATAACATTTTCTTCAGGAATATCAAGTGCAGATCTGTTACTTGCATAAAACTTGGTTGTGATATAAGAGATAGCAAAACCATTTCAAATCCTATTTGCATCATGGCATAAGGAAAAAAAATCATTATTGATCTCATCTATGTAATTATACATCACCCAGATACTTCTGGCTGGCTGTGTTTGGGTGAAAATTCCAGCCATGTTTGTAATACCTTTGAACATTATTTTTGACATGAACAAGGTAATTCAGTTCCTCCCCAAATCATTCCAGTTATGGAGTCAGCATTGGAATTTCACCAGATTCTGTGAGGTCTTGTTGAAGTACGCTGGGTGCCTAGGTTCCTACACCTTGTAGGTGGAAAAATATAATCACATGTAAAATTTGTGATGGGTTTATATTGAACACCTGTCCCGGTTCCAGCTATATTTCACCACGAACATTTTCTCACTCTTGCTTAATCATATGCCCATCTGCCCTCCAACCTTTTATCCATCCACTTATGCCTCTAGATTTTGGATGCATGTCAGAAGGAGAGTTTACCTTCTGTATACAGGTAGTCAGGTTTCTAGTTGAATAGGTCTCGAGAGACTTGGCTTGAGAAACTATGTGTGGGAAGAGTCGCCAAAAGCAGAAGAGATTGAAAACTGGCTGTGAAGACAGAGCGTTTATCTTGGATTAATAATAGCTTGTAGCTATTCACACCACGAAAAGTATTTTAAGTATGTATTTTGATTTGATCCATAGAAGAACTCAATCAATTTATTTTCTTTGCTTCAATTTTCTCATTAGGATACAGATATTGAAAGAGGTAAGATCATTTGATCAAGTTATTACCAGGGCTTGAATTTACTCTTAATATTTTTTCAACTACCATCATAATAATGAAGAAAAAAAAGGAAGCATGCTAGTTTTATCTAAAATAAAAAAAAAAATCCTTGAAATCTGCATCTTACCTTAAATCATCCAGCAGTGACATTATTTTTTCATTTGTGGATTATGATAATCAGAAAGATCTTTAGAGAATTGTTTTTGTAAAGATTTGTTATTTTTAAACTTTTATATGTGTATCTGTCTTTGTGTGGGTGTATGCCCTGTGTGTAAATTCATTTGAAGGCCACAAGAGGATGTCAGATACTCTTGAGGCTGGAGTCACAAGAGGTTGTGAGCCAGCTAATATGAGATCTGGGACCTGAACCTGGATCCTCTGTAAAAGCAGGGAGCATTCTCAACTACTGGGTCATTTCTCTAGCCCTTAGACAGATTTTTAAATGCAAGCTTCTTTATTTTGCAGTGTACGTAGAATTCCATTGTCTTCCTTTGATTTGTTTTGTTTTATAATCTTATGTGTATGAGTGTCTTGCTTATACATATGTCTGTATACCATCTGGGCACAGTGTTCTCAGAGGCTGGAAAAGGTGTTAAGTTCCTTGGAATTAGAGTACATATGGTTGTGAGCTACCATGTCGGTGCTGGGAATTGAACCTAGGTCTTCAGGAAATGCACACAATGCTCGTAAACACCAAGCCATCTCTCTAGCCTCTAGAATTCTATGGTCAATGGGTTTGTATTTTAATGTTTTCTTAGGCTAATATCAAAATATTTAAGATTTAAAAGATGTTTGTTTTTAATAGGTTAGAAACAGCAATTCTTCTTCTAGAGGGATTATTTCTAGTGTTTGAGTATCATAACTCCCCCCTTGAAACAATTATCAAGGATTAAAGATAGTTTAAAAAATGTCCCTGTTAGAAATTCCGTGTTAAAGACTAAGAAGCTGAGGTTAGAGTTGTGAGCTGAATAATTATCTTGATTAGCAGGTTTATACCCATTTTCAGTCAGACGTTTTCCTAAGTAAAACACTGCTCATATTATAATATAAAAGTGTGGTTTCAGTCCTCCATGATCATTATTTTTCCCCAAAAATTCCCTTGTTGTGCTTCTGAGGAGAACTGATGTACATGTACTCTGAGAATTGATGCCTAACAGAAGTATTGTTTGATTGTATTCAAACAAAGAACTTCCTGAGGCAGCTTGAAGCCTTTTGGTCCGAATGGGTTACCGTCGAATTTGCATACATGAATGTATTATAGTTATGGTTATTAGTCTTGTCTCAGCATGTTATGGACCCAGGTGTCAGATGATGTCTCCTAAATCCTAGAGGGAGAGATACTGGTTACCGTTAATATGGTAACCAAGACCTGAATTCTTACTATTTCCTAAGAATACACAAACGTGTATTTGGTGACCATAGAGGTATATATTCTCTCAGTCTGAATTCAGCCCTGCTTTCTAGCCAATGTACCTATCATGATTAAAATCCTGTACAGAAACCACACATCTGATGCATAGCTCATGCTGGGTTGCTGGGTGTAAAAAAGCACAGAGCAGGGCTTACATAACTTTTTGAGAAATAAAATCATCTTCTTTAATAAGAAGAAAGCTAACATGACTTCTTTCACTTTGTTACTTGAGATGCCATCTAGGCTCAGCAATGCAGTCCTTAAAAAAACAATTGAGTGCTTTTTAAAAAGCATCATAGAGACCCCATCCCAAGTCTTTGCTTTCTTCTCAAAAAAACAAAAATTCACTTGTAAAGCCTTCCCATGGTTGATCTGTGTTACCAGCTTGTCTTTCTTCTCAGCATGGGAGTAGGCAGTTCTTTCCAGATCTCTTTTTCTGCCAGAAGTCACTAGTTTGGCTTCTTGAAGTCTCAGAAGTACTTGTTTGTCAAGCAGTTAATTAAAGCAAATACATAAAACTTGTCCTGTTTTGAGGTTTTGCCGATGACTCATGTCCTTCCAGCAGAGTCCGTCAACAGAAGCGGCTCTCATGGCTATGGCTTGGGAGGGGATTGACTCCAGTGGTTGTTCATCATGTTCATTTGAACTTACAATGTTCCTATGACTAAAGAGAGTTGGTTCCTATAGAGAGCTCAGTCCCTGTGGAGTAAAGGGGAGTAACTAATAGAGGCTGCACTAATAGAAGTGACCCTGTGATTTCTTCCCTTAAGTTTGTCTATATGATGTATTACCTTTGTTGACTTACATATGTTGAACTGACCTTGCATCTCTGGTAGGAAGCCAACTTGGTCATGTTGCCATGTATGATCTTATTGTGTTCCTGAATTTGGTTTGCAAGTGTTTTTGCCTCTATATACATCAGAGGAATTGGCCTGTAGGTGTCCCTTTTGTGATATATCTATGTCTAGTTTTGGTGACAGGATTAATAGTGGAATTGGTGAGGAATTTGGTAGTATTTTTTCAGTTTCTGTTTTGTGGGAAAAAATAACTGCTATTAAATCTTCTTAAAATTTGAAAGACTTTAGAAGTGAGTCAGTTCTGTCCTAGACTTGGTACGGGGACTTTTAACGACAGTTTCAATCTTATTGCTTGTAATAGGTCTGTTTAGGTTACATATATTTTCTGGCTTTAATGTTGGTATGTCATATGTCCCAGAATTCTGTGTCCTATTACTGAAAATTTTGCCAATTGATGTTTATTGGTGCAGTATTTGCATAGCAGCAAGAAAATGGCACCAACTCAGATGTTCATCTACAGATGAGTGGACTATGAAAATAAGATACACATTCAGAGTAGAATAACAATCAACCATGAAGAAAAATGCAATCTAGAAATTTGCAGGAGAATGAATGGATTTAATGTGATATAAAATGAGGTGACCCAAAGTCAGCAAGAAAAAAAATGCATGTTCTCCCTCAAATACATATGTATATGTAAGCAGATGTATGGGTGGGCATAGCATAAAATTCAATAAACAGACCAAGTGTGATAATGTGAAGTGAGAATGAAAGACTGACTCTAAGAAGTAATGACACATGAGTTACATTGAAGTATATACAGTTTAATTGTTTTTTAGTTTCATATCTGTCATAGTTGTTGGGCTTTTTTGTTTTATTTTGTATTATTATTATTTTTTTGGTCATGGATAAGTGAATAAAAATTGAATTGACAGTGAAATGAAAGTCTCAGAGCCTATGTACAGTTCTGTGGCTTCTGCTAGTCATTCTATTTGTAGAGATGTTTGCTGAGTTGTGTAGAGTTAGGATTGGTGATTGGTTGTTTTGAGTCGTCTTTACTATAGCTACGTGACATCTTTGTGAGTTTGTTACAATATAGTGATTTTACTGAAAGAAGAACCCGAGGTAGGATATGAAGTAGAAACTTGAAGGGTTTTAGCTCTCAGAAACAGACCAATGATTGGGTGTATCGATAGTGTCCCATGGTATTCATGGGCATCTATATAAGAAGTCTTTTGCCAAATTATATCAAACCTTAACTTATTCTAGAGTTCTGGGTAGTGTACTCTTGTTGTCTTCATGTAAAGCGACATAGCAAACAACCCAAAAAAGTGACAAACATTTATTTACATCTCAAGAAAACAACACCAAATTGTATTTGTCTTCTCAAATCCCATATTCCAGATTCCCAACCTGAACTATGTTCAGCCTCCATGGGGATGTAATCTGGAAAACAGACAATCTTCTCTAAAGCCTCACATGGCTCTTCCCTGCTGAGTGTAGAACATAGTGGATCATTTGTTATTGTTGCTTTGACTTTTGTGATTGCAAAATTGATCACTTGACTGGAAATGAGGAAATGTTTTAGCAACAAGATATAGAACAGAGTACACTCCTTTGTTGGCCCATGGTGTGGAAGAATGTTGCTAACTCAAATGGAAACACAAATATTTTTAACCAAAAAGAAAATTTGCTGTAATGTGAGCAGTTATCTCAATTCCTATGGATATATGCTTTGTCATTTTAAGTTCCAATCTTGTTTGTTCACTTTGTGAGACATGCTCTTCCTATGAAACCCAAGCTTGCCTGAAATTGTCAATCCCCTTTCATCTGCCTTCTGAACGATTGTTTTCTCTTAAACACACACTTTAGTTAAAATACTTGGGACCCAATGCAAATAAAAAGAAACTGCATCAAGTTTCTCTAAAGCTGGAGTTTATACATAAAGAAGTGCATCCTGGGGCAGGACATAAAACTGAAATAAAAAAAAAAACAACACAGAACCTGAATGCTTAATTACACACCATGCTTGCCTGACAGCCTTGCACATATTAATGAAACAAAATTCACAACTCAGATATTAGGATAGAATTCTCTTAAGTCTTTCAGAGATAAACTCTTCTTCAGTCTAGAGTTTAAAGGGAGCTGGCGTTTACAACAAAGAATCTGCACTGGGATTCCCAAACAGTGTGGAATAACTTTCCATTTGATGGACTGTCACTGGACTCCACTGTGTTGCAGCTGGATATGGAGTGGGTGCAGTGGCTCCTCAGCAGCTGCTCTCTCTGCTGTGCAGCTGCAGTGCACATTGAGCTGGCGCCATTGCTTCATTTGCAAACCTTCAAGGCTTCACGTTTCTCTGGAAGAGAACATCGAGGCTACTTTTTCCTAGAAAGTCTGGAGGATGAAATAAAGTAGGAATTCAGGAAATCAAGAGTGGGGCTGAATCTTCTCAGAAACATAGTAGGGTATCTTCTCATTGTAGACCTCATTTTCCTAGAGATCCTTTTCCAAATCTCATATATGATGAAGTTTGATGACCACACATCAGTCGCCTCAAAACATCAAGGCCATCGTAAGTCAGAACAATTCTGACAAAGTTACTTAGGAATGAGAAAAAAAAATTCCAGCCAGTGATTTTCACAGTTATCTGCTTTGTGAATCACTCAGTGTCATGTGTGTTATTTAAGTCAGAACTTCAACTTCTTAAACATTCAAAGATAGTTTAGTTTGTGTGTTATTAAATTAAAAAAAGCAAAAAAAAATCAACAACAAAAACAACAAAACCAAAATAATGGCAACATGTTGATCACACCTTCCTATGGCCTTTTGTTCTCTGTTGTTATGGTAACAGCCAAGAATCTGCCTTCCTATTTGCTATAGAGAATCCATCCTTGTGCATCCCTGAAGATCCAGTTTATTGAGTATATTCATGTGTGTGTGTGTGTGTATGTGTATGCAATAGTGCTTGATATTAAGAACATTAAAATGAGCAGAGCTCTTATTTTTCATAGGTGACTGACCTAGACAGATGGATGTGGTGACTAAGGGTCCCAGACTCCTGGGACATCTTGCCCTTTTCCTTTTCCTGTACCCCTCAGCTCATAGTTAATTCATTGACTAGTTGATTTTGAGTGATGCCTGCTTCAGTGTTTCACTCAGTGCTTAGTGAACAAGAGCTTGCTTTTTTTTTTTTCTCATAAACTATGATACTGTCAATATCTCTTTCCTAAAGGAGTGGCATTTTTGTTTGTTTTGTTTCTGGTTTTGTTATTATACTTTTGAATTATTTTTGTTGTGAGGGTAAAATGTGATTTTAAAGCTAGCTCTGCTCTTAAGGAAAAAAGTGTCTAACTCAGTAAACATATTCTTTGATATTGCCATATATTAATTGATGCCATTAAAGGTCCATCAAATTTGACCAATAATTTAGAAAGTATCTGGCATAAATTTTGTTTAAAATTTCAGTTTTGTCTTCAACCTTTTGCTTCATAGTCTATCATCACATTTTTATGATCTGTTAAATAACACAATCTATTATACAGGTGAACAAGTCTTATAATGATGTATCTGTCTCTTGTTTTTGACAAAATGAAAATACGATAGATGTGGCCATTTGGAAGCTGGCTGCTTTTACAATGTTCACCTAAATGGAAAACATATGCTGTGTGAGAGCTAGATGTAAATGTATAGTCCAGAGTCACTTTGGTGTTTTTCCTTAGTTCCTTTAAATATTCTGATTATTAAAGTAAGCCATGCAAACAATAAATTTTGGAAAATATAAAACAAAAAGCAGAGAAAGTACCTATGACCCAAATATAATATGTCTGTCTCTGGGTATATGTATGCACATTCCTATATATACAACCAAGGAATGATTTTCTAATTAAACTGCAACTCATATAATTATTCAGTGACTGCTGAGTATTTTATTTAACTAACTAGTAGGAAGTTATAATAGATCCAAATGAGAAGTCCAAGTGTTACATATATTTCAAGCCAGGGAAGGAATACATTTACAGAAGTGTGCAGACCTGGTCAGCCATCACAGGACAGCAACCACTTGTTCCGTAGATAAGATGCCCTTTCTGTGCCTATCACCATTCTGGCCTTAAATTACCCAGCATGCTGTTGTTCAGTGTGGGTGAATAAATAGCCTTAACATTTACTTTGCAAGATCCAATTTAATTGCTAATTACAGAACTTTTTCAAATAAGTCTGATGTTCATTCACCCTTTTAAAAAAAAGAAAGTCATCTTTGTTTTCACTCCCATATAACGAATGTCTCTTTCTAGATGTTCAGGGTATTGAGAAAAATGTCTTTTATTTTATTTTATTATTTATTTATTTAATTTTGGGTTTTTGAGACAGGGTTTCTCTTTATAGCCCTGGCTGTCCTGGAACTAACTCTGTAGACCAGGCTGGCCTCGAACTCAGAAATCCTCCTGCCTCTGCCTCCCAAGTGCTGGGACTAAAGGCGTGCGCCACCACTGCCCAGTGAAAATTGCCTTTTTAAACCCATGATTATAAGATGTTAAGAAAATTGACCATGTTATTTTGCCAGCATTATCCATGTTAAAAGCTCATAGTTCTTCAGAATAAAACCTGTAACTCTTGTACAACTAATTAATTACTTGGAAATCTTTGAAGTGTTTCTTCTCAAAATGTATAATTCTAAATTTACTAAAACACTTCTGAATCCGAATGTTACTCTTTTTTGTGGGGGATTGGGGTGGGGGTGAGGCAGGGTTTCATGTACTCCCACACTGGCTTTGAAAGAGGATGATCTTGAACTCTTGATCCTCCCTTCTCCAAATGCCAAATGCTTAGATTACAGACCTTTGCCATCTCACATGTCTGCGCAGAGCTGGGGTCAAGCCTAGCATGTCATGTATACCAGGCAAGCACACCACCCATTTGATCTGTACTTTCCAGGCTGAAAATGGTAGCTCTTTGTTTCCTGTTGCTTAGAGGTGTGGAATCAGTGGCTGTCCTTGAGGTATTTTCCTCTTTTCTAGGGATTTCTATGACTTTGTCATGGTGTGGTGGTTGTGTGGTTATTGTTCAGAGTAAGAGACATAATTCATTCATTTGGCAGTTGTTCCTAAGAGAATGGACAAGCCTGGAGGTGGGCATGACAGATGAGGGCCTCTGTGTGCTGGTGCCTAATGGCTGTGTAGATTTACAATAGGATTTTTAGGGTGTCAACAAACTACTGTAGCCCCCAACATAAGGCAGAACATCCCTTTTTATGTTTCTATACTCCATAAATTCATATGAAAAATGAAAGAGTCAGTCGCTAGGCTGGAAAATAAGCGTATGAATAATGGTCCACTGAACTCTTATAAATAGAGTTATGTGGAATCATAAGATGGATCATTTCCTCAAAATTCATGGTTAATTCTAATTCCTGCCTCATGTACAGACTGCATAGTTCTGTGCTAATAATAGCAAGTCAAAAATAATATTCAAGGATTTAGATGTTGCTGGCAGATGCGTCTCGGGCCGGATAACAGCAATGGCTGGGAGACATTGTTTGTTAACAATCATGCTCCAGTAATGAGTGACCTGGATTTTTCCCCACATTTGCCAAGGAAATAAAGAGCTGTGGAGGCTTTGACGTCATTGAGGCAGAAGGATTGGGGCTGTGACATGCTCATGCTCACTGCTGGCAGTTGGTCATTAATAAATCCTCAGTGAAATAGATTGGATTTGAGTTGACATCTGGAGTCTTTCTATAGCAGAAGCAGGGTAACACATACTCTGTCTGTCTGTCTGTGTCTGTCTGTCTGTCTCTCTCTCTCTCTCTCACTGTGTGTGTGTTTCCTAGTAAGCCAGATTTGGCTTTTATGAAATACCACATGTGTAATTGGTGGATTTAACATTTTATATTGAGAGAAAAAGAAGGATTGAAAGGATTTAGGAAGAAAGATTGATCATCTGTGATGTCTCCCTTCAAATAGGCTTGGTTAACTTAATGGTAGGTACCAACCAATTATACAAGGTATTGATGTCTGGAATGTATATCTGAGTCTCAGTGATTGCCATTTTAAAATGCCCATTAAAATTCCTCTATCTATCAAGAAGCATAAAAGTAGTTACTCTAGTATGTTTGGAAAGAAATCATTCTGAACTGCCTAGATGTGATACAGAACTTTGATGATGAGTTCTGCTTGCTTCCTGGAGACCACAACACTGGAACTCACTGTGGACAGACACTGGAGAAGTGAAGTAAGGATGTTTCTGCAACATTAAAAAGAATAATACGCACTCAATGAAATGTAATTCATCTGGTAGAGCACACACCTGCCACATCAGCATTATCCTTGGCTATGTAGTTAGTGTGGGACCAGCCTGGGCTACATGAGACTCTATCTCAAACAACAAGTGTGTTGTGCCCAGTGATGATAATGTTGATTTTACCACGAAGTAGGATACTTTTGCCAAGTAACAGATTTCACATAAGTTTGATTAATATAAAAAATTCATTTCTGAAAGTCATGTGTTTCTGAGCTAGTTGATTCAAGAATTTCTCTGTGTGGGCAATGGACAAGAGCATGCCCAGGCATTTTGTGTGTTCTGCAGGTTTCCCTGCCAAATCCACTTTAGGATTCTGGCTGTCTCCATATTATCCTATTTCTCAGACCTTCCTTCATATGGATTTCCTTTCAGCAAGGGAGATACAAAGTAAATATTTAGAAAATTAGTTTAATAAAAGCATATATGATGGAGCCTCATCATCTATTATGTATAATATTACTATTCTGAATAGAAGTAGAATTATGTCCACAATGCCTGTGAGTCAAATTTTTTTGTTTACTCAGATGAAATAAGGATTTCTATTGAGTTTAAGTTGTTTGTAGAATGAAGTAATTAAGTTTTGTTATTTTTCAAGCAAACTATACCAAATGAATTGCTTTCTATTCAGCCAGGGAGCACTTATTAAAGTGAAGCTATTTAGCAGTGGTCTTAAATATTGTTAATGGTCATTTTTGACAGTTTTATAAAATCCAAATTAGTTGGATTCCATGGATGTAATTTTGGAAAGCAATACTCACTGGATGTGAAATCGTAATTATAATAGAATAATATCCATATTGCTTTTGATGTATCAGCCTTAGTGTTAACTGCTCCTTTTTCCAATGTAATGGGAAATAATACACTTTTTATGAAGTTTATTCTTGTAACTCTAGTCTTTGCAGGTATCATTTTTATACTTTTTAGAATGTATATACCATTTTAAACTGGTGACTTCTTTAAATAGCAGTTCTGTGACTGTAACAGAATGTATTATTTTTGCTTCCATTAAAATATGAATCAGTTCCTCTACTTGAAACTTATGGTTGGGAAGAAAATGCCCCACCATCAATTACTAGCAGAAGGGGCTGGAAAGAACTGGTGCATTGGCTAAACTTAGGAGCTTTCTCTTGTCAGAACTGGAAGATGAAGGCTTCTGTCTCTTCAACTTTCTTAAACTGAGTAGCTGCATCTGAGTAGTGGATGCCAAGTTTTAAGAATGCCAAACCAGACTATTGTTCCCTCATGTTTCTAATGGCTTTGCTTTGATCTCCACAAATTTGTTTATTACATCTCTTTCACTCCACATACAGGTAAGCATTTTCCATCCATATCTATTAACACGGGCCAGTTCACACAGTGGAAGAGCTGTTTGCTGTAGAACAGGAGAGCAAACCACATTAGACTTCTTTTAATCTCCAGTCCTAGAAGCTGGTACATCCTAGACTCCTAATGAATTTTCCTGTGTGTGTTTGTTAGTACTGGTAAGTCAGTATTTGTTCTATGCATGGAATGTTCCCATCTTCTATGAAATATACAAAAATTACCATTATATTTGCTTTCTTAAAATTTATGCAATAAAATCATGCTGATCCTTATATTATTTATAATATACACTGTACTTCAGTGTCTCATTCAAACGAAGCACTGTATAGTTCTGAAGTGTTTTTCTGCATCAGTCTACTGAAGAGGAAATAAAGGCTATGGTTTTAGGCATTTAACATATAAAAAGATAGGAAACACTTATTAATTATTAGAAAGACATTTGACAATAAACTTTGCCACAATGATATATTTCATTTGTCACAAGAAATATGCAGTTATAAATTTTTCTTCCTAATTTTAGCATATTTGATAGTTAACTTTATAATTTTATAAAATAACTTATAACTTGGCTTATAAACATCCTCAGAAATGACATTAGATACCATTGCCTTGTTAGTTTTCTAAGACCCACATTATGGATAGCTATGAATCTACCTCAAAACAAACGTGCAAATTGAATGCCATATTTGGGAAGAAAGAGTCCTACTTATTTGAGGAAAATGAGGCATGAAATGAACAAGACACAAGTCTATGTTCTGAGCCTTATTATGGTCTAACATTGGTTCTATCAGGGATGAATGTTCTAGCACCCATGTTCTGATTCCCTTCTTACATTATAGCCACTATGGAAGCCACATTCCTTTTTCTTCTGATTCTTTTATAGAATATTTATTTTTATTTTATATTATTAATGTTTGCTTCTATGTCTGCCTTCACATCATATACATGTAGTTTCCTTGGAGGCCAGAAGAGAGTGATGAATCCCTGGAGCTGGAGTTACTGGTGTTGTTAGTGGGTGCTAGGAATTGAACCCAGGTCCTATGTAATAGCAGTAAGTGCTGGTAGATCACTCAACTCCTTGGTTCTTTTAAAAATTAATTTGTAAATGTAGTATACAAAGTAACAATTCCTCATGGGATCTTCTTGTGTCTATGCCATTAGACTTCACTCTCTCTTGGTTCCTCACTCTTCATCCTCCTTTGTGAGATCCTTCCGTTCTCCCATCTAGTTTTCATCTTTTCATAATTAGGTTCCCTTCTGTTTCTCATCACATCCATTTATCACATCCTCTAGTTCCCACATCCTTAGGATCTCTTTCTCTCCCTTTTCCATTTTCATGATTTATAAATCCACATGTATATAATCATACACAGATACACACACACATACACAATTTTGAATCTAGGTTTCAATGGGATATGTGAATTATTTATCTTTCTGAATCTGGCTCTTTTTTTCCAGTTAACATTTTTCCAGTTTCATTCATTTTCCTATAAATGTCATGGTTCATCTATATGCCACAGTTACTTAGTCCATTTCTCTGTTGATGGCTTTCTAGTCTGATCTCCTTTCATGCCTATTGTAAACAGAGCAGGAGTGAACATAGATATTCAGGTATCTCTGTGAGATGCTTAGAGTCCTGTGGGCATATGCTTAGGTTTGTTCTACCTGGGTACTACCTTCACTGTTTTGAGGAATGACCATGTTGATTGGCTGTTGCACCAGTTATACTCCCAAAAGCAGTGACTCAGGGTTTTCTCTTCCCCACATTCTTGGACCAAGGCTTGGGTTCCCAGGAGAGGAGTTGTTTGGGAGCAGTGAAAAGAAAGGGTCCAAGTTGAAAACCTAGGTTCTTTCTAGACTGTCTTCTCTCTCTCTCTCTCTCTCTCTCTCTCTCTCTCTCTC
>JADRCD010214394.1:28720-42813 GCA_019843815.1 Montemys delectorum | reverse complement strand
GAGAGAGAGAGAGAGAGAGAGAGAGAGAGAGAGAGAGAGAGAGAGAGAAGAGAAGAGAAGAGAAGAGAAGAGAAGAGGAGAGGAGGAGAGGAGGGGAGAGGGGGGAGGAGAAGGGAGGGGAAGAGAGAGAATAATGAGCACTATAAGGTAAGTGGAAGGCTAAGATGAAGAAGAGCTCACCTCAGTCATGCCATATAGATAGGATCTTTGTGTGAAGGCTTAGAAATAAATCTTTAAAATCTACAGGAAACAAACCTATGACAACAAGAGCATATGACTCACAGATATAGTACCAATGTCCATATTTTGAGCATGTATTTAGAAAACTCAAAATAGGAGCATAGCATTTCTAGTAATACTGTAATCATAAATATTAATTAAGAAAGACTACATAAAGGTGACAGGGGAGTGGAGAGAATGATTGGGGTACCTGTCTAGGAAGTGGAACAAACTGGTCCTCTCATTACCAACTCCCCACAGACTGCATAGTGGGTGGGAAAGGGCAAAGCTGGTGTCAAACAGAGCAAACTGTGGTCACCTCCGTGGCACGTGGTCTGTCTGATAAGCATTAATGTGTGTGTATTACATATTCTAAGCATAGACCTGTCACAGGAAACTCACGTTCAGCGTTCAGCGAGGGGCTTTCAGTCAGTAGACATACATGGTGGTGTTTCCTCTCACAGCTGTTTTGTGCCTGAGGTCAAATGTCTGTGTTTCTGCACTTACCGGCAGAAAAGCCATTAAACTAGGGCTTGGTTCCTCTTCTACTTGAAATCTGTCAGTCTTCCTCCTCAGAGTGAAGTCAATCAAACTAAGAGGAACCTTTTCAGCAGCCCATACACAGCAGGACATAAGGATGTTTGTGGAAGGTTAGGAGCACCTGCTGTGGCCTTCAACACCTTCTTTTCATTGTTTCTTCCTCAGGAAACTACGTGGTGACAGATCATGGCTCCTGTGTCCGGGCCTGTGGGCCTGACTACTACGAAGTAGAAGAAGATGGCGTCCGAAAGTGTAAAAAATGTGATGGGCCCTGTCGTAAAGGTAAGCAGCCTACAGGTGTATTCTTGATCTTTGTGCAGAACTCTTATGGCCACCTCCAAACAAACCCATCTTACTCTTTTAATTTAAAAAAAAAAAAAAAAAAAAAAAAAAAAAGCATATTTTGTCAGTAAAGTAGAAGATAAACTTGCAAAGCCAAATTGTATGGTGGAGGAGGTGGGGGAGTTCTCTTGAACCAGGTACCAAGGCGCCACCTGCAGCCCAGGTGGGTGAACTGTTGTAGACGGAAAGAGGAGGAGCCAGTCTTTATGAGTAGCTAGATTCAGTCCATCGAGAAAATTCAAATCTGACAGAGGTGTGTGACAAGGACTCCCTCAAGCTCCACTCCAGTGACTGACTGGAACACCGAAGCCTGTCACGAGAGTCCTAGCACCTGGAGGGTCCTCTCAGGGTTGTTGGGATGAATTAACCGTGCATGGTTGCAGGCTCTTGCTTCTGCTTGTGCAGATCTAGCCTTCTTAATTCAACAAATGTAATAGAATACACGTCTCTCTTAACAGTTTGTAATGGCATAGGCATTGGTGAGTTTAAAGATGCACTCTCCATCAATGCTACAAACATCAAACACTTCAAATACTGCACTGCCATCAGCGGGGACCTTCACATCTTGCCAGTGGCCTTTAAGGGGTGAGTAAACGGTTGAGCGATCTGGACCGAGAGCTGCAGAATCTCTTTCTTTCAGCCGTGGAGAATGACCAATAATCATGTTGCTGTTTGTTTCAGGGATTCTTTCACACGCACGCCTCCTCTGGATCCACGGGAACTAGAAATTCTAAAAACTGTGAAGGAAATAACAGGTTTGTGCTGGGATGTGCAGGGTCATATATGGGGAATTAAACATTATAGAGACTCCCAGACATTCTCCCTTCTTCTCTGACATGAAAGTGTGGTGTCTGAAGCTCATCCATTATGATTAATCCTTCAAGACATTTTTAAAATGTCTTTAAAAAACCAGTTTCCCTTGATGCAAGTTGGAAGTGCTGTAAGCCAGAGCTGCTGCCTCCATGCTGGACTTGATGTGGGCACAGGGAATGGTTCTTTCCTGCTCAGACTGTCCATCATCCTTACAGACCCCAAGCCCCAGAGAGAAGACGGAGGGAAAGACACAAAGTTGAACGCTAGCAGGCAGTGCAGGTTCTCGAGTTTCACAAACTAGATTTCAATGATTGTCCGCCGGGGAGTCTTGTGTCTATGACTGCCACCTGCATGCCATTTCTTCATCTTTGAAGGGGAGATAATTTGATCTGAGAAACAGGATTGATATGAAGATGAGAGTTAAATGGAAAAAAATATTTAAAAGGAGACCAGGGTAACAGGAGACTGGAAAACAGTCAGAGAAAGATCCAGGTGTGTAATCTGATATCTTTCAAGGACTTCAGAGCCAGAGCACTCGGTCAACCTGTCAGGTGGGAGTTGGCCTATGCATTGAGGGAGGGGCAGCCAGGGAGCAGTCTTATCTGAGTCCTAGAACATGCTTCCTACAACAAGGAAATTTCTAACAGTGTGTCTAAGCCTTTTTTCTTCCCTCTAGGGTTTTTGCTGATTCAAGCTTGGCCTGAAAACTGGACTGACCTCAACGCTTTTGAGAACCTAGAAATAATACGTGGCAGAACAAAGCAACAGTAAGTTGACCATAACAAAAGCCTAGTAGATTTTTTTTCAAGTTTGTCAAGAGATATAGAAATATCACAAAGATGATCTTCCACTCGGCTTCCTCTAATGTGAACAACTTACATGAGTAGATATGAAAATTAAGATAAAGAATTTGAAACTGTGCCGTGCTCTTCCCTCCACCATGTACTTCATTCTGAGTTCACCAGAGTTTCCACGAATGCATCCGCTCTCTCTCTGTCCTCTCCAGGATCTCACACTGCGTTAATGTCTGATGTCTTCCTAGTCCCCTGCAAACTTTCCCAGCTCCCATATCTTTGCTCATTTTCATTGTCTTGACACTCTGGGAAAATATGACTGGGTGTTTTATAGGGTGCCTCCTAGTTTGTATTTGGCTAATATTTGATAATAATGCAGCTGAAGATATATAACTTGCCACACCAGGGGGACAGAGAAGATGGGAGATGGATGGAGAGCTTTCATAGAGTAAGAGAAATCCTAAGATTTGTGGTGAGGAAAAGAAATTTGGAAATCTATAGCTCAAAAGTGCCTTGGAAACTTTTTTGATTATGATAGCTTTTCCAGAAATTTACCACCACTAACATCACTAACTCCACTAATATTATGGAATATTTAACAAGTCAAAGCACATACACACAGGATATACATTGCTGCCCATAAACTCCTTTAGATAGACACTTCTGATAGTAAGCATTCAGCTACTTTTGCTTCCTGCCTTTGCTCTTAAACTCTCACGAATGCTCTCTTTCTGAGATTAGCACCATGTTTCAAGTGGCTGCACAGGAGCCTTACATTTAGTTGTAAGTATGAAGGCTAAGGGATGATCTGACATGACTCATAAAAAGCTGGGGCTTGACCTGCAAGAAAGACCCCAGCCAGACCCTGACTCCTTGGCTTCTCTAAGCATATGGTAGGGGAGAATTCCCAGTAAGTGATTGGCTGTGGATCTCCTACTCAGGACCCCTCACTTCCCTGAAAATGGACTATGTGGAGAGATAATTCATAAAGAGGGAAATGAGAATAAGTGTGACGAGGAAGAGGGTCTGCCAAATACTGCTTTAAACTTTGGTATTTAACCCCTTAGCTTCCATTCTCTTCTTTTTGTTCTGTCTCTGCTGACTCATTCCTGAGGCTAGTGTCAAGAAGATTCCTACAAATACACCCCGCTTCTATGTGTGTTTCCATCAATCACATATGACAATTTATGCCCAACAGGGTCATAAGTTTGAGCTCTGACCTCAACCATTATCCCAAGGTCTGTCTCCCTGCCCTCCTCAAGTGCACACATCCTGCATAGTCCTATGGTTTGGGATTCCATTCTCTCTTATCTGACTTAAGTTTTATCCAGACATCCAGACACATACCTGCAGCATCCTATTTAGCCCTGCTCTCTGGGTCTCAGATATGAGCTGTCATGGCCTGGAGAAAGTCACCCTTCCATGCTCTTCCTCCCTGGCTTTCCTTAAGTGTTCACCCGTGGCTGACATCCTGCTCACTAAAGCTGCATTTATTTCTATGGACTCAAAAAGACTCTGCCTGTATGATTATGTCACCTTTAGGCAGGTTCCCTAAGTAAAAGAGACAAATATTTAACCTGTGTCGTATTTGCAATGAAACCACAAATATTCACTCAATAAACATGACAGGATAGCTAGGTGGTAGGCAGATGGACAGGTACTCATATTTACCTTAAGTACATTTTGATGTTGCCAGATGCTAGAAAGCATGTTCTTGATTTCTAGGAAAACTATAAATATAGTAAATGAAATAACATGAAGCCACTGATTAAGTCCTCCTGTTTATCCAAGTTTAAAGATAGTAAGTGAATGAGAAACTGTCTTTTCCTTGAAGAAATCTAAAAAAAAAAAAAAAAAAAAAAAAAAAAAAAAAAACTTGCATTTTTTTTTAAAGTTGTGATTCATACTTTTCACAGAATGATTAGTAATAACTGGATCACAGTATTCAGGAAACCTAAGTGGCCCAGAAAAACTACATTTGAGGATGGCCCATTGCTTTTGCTATCACACAACATTTTTCTTCTCCCCCATTTAGTGGTCAGTTTTCTCTGGCGGTTGTTGGCCTGAACATAACATCGCTGGGATTGCGTTCCCTCAAGGAGATCAGTGATGGGGATGTGATCGTTTCTGGAAACCGAAATTTGTGCTACGCAAACACAATAAACTGGAAAAGGCTCTTCGGCACACCCAACCAGAAAACCAAAATCATGAACAACAGAGCTGAGAAAGACTGCAGTAAGTAGCCGGTCCCAACTCACCTGCAAAGATAGGTCCCAGAGGTAATTTAGGTTTGGAAGAAATACTGAAGAGGTTTTCCCCAAACATTCTAATTGCTTTTGTTCATTCCTTCACTGAATTAAAATCTGCATCAGAATTGCTTCCAGAATGTTCTCGTCTCATAGGGTAGATTTGCTTTGTTTGGTTTCAACGTAAAAATGTCCTCCATAGGCTCATGTGTCTGAACACTGAGTCCCTAGCTAATTGTGCTGTTTGGAACAGTAGTGGGACCTTTAGAAGGTGGATCTTTCCTGAAGGAAGGCAGGCTTGAGGGCTTCACTTCCTGTGTGTTCTCTGCTTCCTATAGTTGCAATGAGAGTATATGTCCCTTTATACTTCGGTTGGCATGCATCTCCTGCCATGATTGATTGAACCCCATCTTAAACTGTAAATCAAAATGAACCCATCTCTCCTTAAGTTGCTCTTGTCTGGTATTTGGTTGCAGTAATGTGAAAAGCAGTAAAGAAAATCAATGCCAAGCAGAGGAGCCTTGGCTTTGATGGATTTGAGGATCTGGTTTTTAGACCTTTGGGGCTAGCTTGTAGGAGGAATATGGAGAAGTTTGGAACTTTGTTCAAGAAAGCCCAAGAATTTTATAAGCAATCCTGGTGGAAGTTTGGAAGATCATGATCCTGAGAAATCTATGAACAATAGAAACCAGGTTCATCAGATTTCAGAGGAGAACACGGACACTATTGGAAAGACAGCTAAAGGCCATTTGTGATATACATTCTGCTAATGAATCTGGCTGTATTCTGCCTATGTCCTGAGAATGTAAGTCATTAGAAAGCAATGGCCCAATTTGATTGTTAGACGATATCTCAAAACAAAAAGAATAACATTCAGGCTGTACCATGGCTCCTGCTCACAGCTCTTATCCCAGACTACAGAGTACTGGAAAAGAAAGTGGACAGAGAGATATGAAAATGCTCAGTTTGTTGGGCAAAGGAGAGAATTCAAAGTTGCACATAAGCCAGGTGTTGAGGAAGCAATTGTAACTGTAAAGATATTAGCACTATTAAAGAGAAGCCTTGTACAACCACACTGAGACAATAGGGAAAAAAGTGTTCTGAGGGCAAGACCCCATCCACTAAATGGTACATCTTATGGAAATGTACATTCAATTGAAAGAAGAGAGCCAAAATTGAGAATTCTGCTGAAGCAATTGCCTACATCAGGTCAGGCTACATCTTCAGCTGGCAACTGAAATGGGCAGCCTCATCCTCAGGGTACTGGTTTTATACACGTGAAAGATACAAGATTGAAGGGGGCATGGAAGCCTGTGCCAAGATTACCAAAAGCCAGTCAAGCCAGATGGTGTTTGGCAGGCTTGGAATTGTGTTTGGAGGCTGCGTGAGCCTTTAAAGATGAAGCTTGAGTGGCAATGGACATTCTAGGATTTTAGAGGTGTCAGCACAATGGAATACCTGCTAAGGTAGACTGCAGGCATGGCATAGAGCAGGCTAAAGGAGTAGGAGTAGGTTTTCCACACTGCAAGGGGCAAACCTGGCAGCACAGAAATACAAAGACTTGGATAATTCTTGGGTAGCTCTGCTGGGTTTCGGTTTTACTTTGGTCCAGTCTTTACAGTCATTCTTTGCTGTGTCCTGATTCTATCTGTTGAAATGGGAACGTTTACTATGTGCCATTGTATGTTGGAAGTTTTAGATTGCACACCAGTGGACAGTTAATAGATTTCCTTGAGTCACAAAAGAAAAATAAGACTTGAGGCTTTTGATAGTGTAAACAATTTATCAAGGGCAAATGAGATGGCTGAGCTGACAGAACATTGTTGCCAAGCCTGGCATCCTGAGTTCTATACCCAGGACTCACATGGAGGAAGGAGAGAACCAACTCCTGCAAATGGTATGCTGACCTACACACACACACACACACACACACACACACACAGAGAGAGAGAGAGAGAGAGAGAGAGAGAGAGAGAGAGAGAGAGAGAGAGAGAGAGAGAGAGAGAGACATGGGCATGCATACCCTCTACAAAATATAAATAGGAAAATGTACTTTGTTAAAGACTTAAGAAGGTGGAATGAACATTTATAATCCTATTGTGGCCTTGGAGCATGGAGTGGAGCAGAAGGGATGGTGTGGTTTGAGTCTATTCCCAGCAAGCTCATGTGTTTGAACACTTGGCCTCTTCCTTCTACCACTGTGATGGACAGTATCCCTTCTTTAACTGTTATCTAAAGACCTCCCTTCCTCCCTTAATGTGTGGTCAACTCAATGAGTAAGGTAACATGTGTTCTAAGGTCTAGGCTACTAAATATCTGTAATTTTAAGGGCAAGCTGTAGTATTCCTTATATTATAAACCGATAGTTCTGTGTGCACTTTATCCTTCGATTGCTATTGCCAAGCACACATGCACACGTGTATGCACATATACACATCAAAGAATGTGTGACATTTCACATTTCTATTCCCAACTCTGGCTTTAAAACATTGAATTAGCTTTTGAAACTAGCAACTGCCCAGGGATTTGTAGCAAGACTCTGAATTCTGGCAGAGGCAATGCTGCGTTCCAGAACTCCTCTGACCCACATGGGCTTCAGGAACTTGTCTTGTGTATTTTAATCACTTCTAGCTTCTGATTCCCATTCGTACATGATGACTTCAGTAACATGATATCCCTCAGTGACATGGAATTCTGGATGGGAAGGTTTTGGGATGGTGCCCAGCACATTGGAAGCACCTACAACCTTCCCTGCCATTTCTGTCCGCTCCAACATCCATCACCAAAGTCTCCCCAGAGTCAGGTTCAAGCTGCCCTGAACACTACAGAGAAGAGAGACCTTGATGCCCTACTATCTGCAAAACCCCAATATGTTGTGTGAAGGGTACACAAGCCCTCAGAGGGGTGTCATTTCTTCTGATCTCTTATGTTACTGTCCCGTAACTGACCCTGTGAATCACTGTGTCTTCTCAGAGGCCATGAACCACGTCTGCAATCCTTTGTGCTCCTCAGAAGGCTGCTGGGGCCCAGAGCCCAGGGACTGTGTCTCCTGCCAGAATGTGAGCAGAGGCAGGGAGTGCGTGGAGAAGTGCAACATCCTGGAGGGGTGAGACCCTGTTCTTTCAGCCTCTGTGTAGCCAAGAAATAAGTCACCATGCTGGTTTTAGAGCTTTGTAGTTATCCAAGTTGAGTTTTTCTTTTTCTCTAGTTCTTGATATTATCTTTTTTTGTTTCATGTTTGTTTTCTGGCAAAGTGTTCATCACATTAGAAAGTAAGTTTCTCATGGTTCCTTAATCCAAACTGATCATTTATCATGTATCTTTTTTCTGAAAATATTTTAAATTTTTGTTTTACGTGAATTTCTCAAGATAGAACAGACATAATTGTTAAGGTAGCTAAGAAGCATGGGCATTTGGCCTTTCCTTTTCAGTCCACTACTCTTGCTGAATTAAGGTACATCAACATAGAGTATATCCTATTTAATTTTAGTTTTATGTACCCTGAGCATACGCTGATTATTGATTGGTGTATTAAATGATTTTTAATATAACCAGGGACAAAGAAGTAATTCATATATTTGCTTAGTTTAGTAGCAATCAATAAAAACCACAGCATATGCATACAATGAGAATGTCAGTATCTGTGTAAGCTTTTAAGTTGCTACTGACAATGATTAAAATAAATTACTAGGAAACTAGATTGAAGGGACAGAGAATGGCATTTTTTTTTATTTAAGAAAATAGGGAAAGCTGTGGTGAGAAGAGTCATGTGACTTACAGACAATGCTGGGAAGTCATCCATCCTGTTCCACTAACAGGGTGTGGACCACAGTCTGTATCCAGAAATATTCGAAAGTAGGATGGAAAAACAAGTTTGAGTTCCTAAGATTTTCTCAGTGAACTTAGGACAACTGCTGTAGCTGATGTTTGACATGTGGAGGGCCGACATAGTCCTTCCTCCTGTAAATAGATATGCACATTTTCAGCTTTTAAATCTCTTCATTGTACCCAGAGACCCAGGTCTCTTAGTGGGGGTCTCTGGTGCCCTGCTTCAGCACCTGACCACTCTTTGAGCTGAGGCTCTCCTGCAGGAGATGACAAATAGACATATCTCAGAAAATCCCCACTCTGGATCTTTAACTACTAGTCAGTTGGCTGTGGTCCCTTTGATCTGCCCATATAGGAACCGTGGAGGGACAAGGAGAGACCAGTCTGATGTGGTTATTGGCTTCTTTTGTACACTTCTGAGTTTGAGAGAAGTGAGGAGTGGCAACAGGCAGGTGGGACCCTCTACTGTCACAATCTTCATTCATTACTTTTCTATAGATCCCCTTAGCTCTATAAGTCCTAGTGTTCTTGCATAGGCCTGCCATGTAGGACTCTTAAATGATACAGTGAGTGTACTGGCCTAGCACATTGGAATTCCCTACGCCTTGTTAGCAAACTCAAGAAGGGGCTATCTAATGGGTTTCTCAGTCCCTGACGATGATTACTGTGGTAATTCTTGACCCCAGGATGTCTGAGACCCTTGCCTCTAAAATCTTGGCACTACTCTGGAACTCTTTCAGCAACCACAGCCTCCAGCTTCTCTTCTCCTGCCCTGTACAGCCTTCCATCCTTCAGCCTCAGCTCTCCCATCCTCTCTACTTCTGCCATCCCCATCATGCCTGCTTTGGCCCCTCTCAAGCTATTCAGCTGTCTCTTCTTCACCTGTCAAGCAGCTGGCCACTGTCACTTCTGCAGCTCAGCCTATGATCACTGCTCCATGGCCCCTTTTAGCACATCTTGTATCTCTTCTGCTTCATTCTTGATGCTGCCAACACAGCCTGAACTACAGAAGTAGGCAAAGGAAAGACCACATGGGAGAAGTCTGCTATTGGATTTATGTATCTAACATTACCAGGAGAGACAGGGCACAGGAAGATGTTTTCCAGAGCATGGAGAAGTGAATAGGCTTGATTCTTTTCCTCTCCCTTAGTCTTAGTAACCATTTCTTTCCAGCTTGAATTTGGTCTTAGAGGGAAAGGATGTCTCATAAAGATGTTTTTCATAATTGATTTTTTTTTACCTAGCATTCAAAAATTATGCCTATAAAAAAATGTCAGAAAAAAAACTCTGATTATAAATGAAAATATCTGTGGGATGACCTAAGGTTCTGTTAGTTGACCTCAGCACATTATATTTCAAAGCAGTTCCAGCATTCTGACCCTTTGACCTTAAGATTCTTTTGAATTTCTGGGATAGGTCATTTGCGTTACTTGAAATAGTCATGGCCAGTCAGGGAATTGCATGATCTGTTCATGTGTTCTTCTCCCAGGGAACCGAGGGAATATGTGGAAAATTCTGAATGCATCCAGTGCCATCCAGAATGTCTGCCCCAGACCATGAACATCACCTGTACAGGCCGGGTAAGAGCCCTTTGCTATTGCTCACTCCTGACAGCATTAACAGAAATATCAATGATCCAAGCCATCCCCAGTAGGAAAAATGGTTGTGCAAATCTTTCCAAGGAAGCAGTGCACCTGATCTTATCATGAAAGGTGGCCATGCTGAGTAGAAAGACCCCACACCTGCCTGTACAGTGTCCCACACACATTTCACCTTGACTGGTCCTTCACTGTGCCACAGGACATCCTATGCTGGGGCTTAAATCCAAGTTACATTTTTTAAAAAGGAATTCCTGCATTTTTTAAAAACTCAGTTGTGTATTTACACACACAGCAGCAAATTCATAAGGAATGTAAATGAGAATTCAGGGTCCCCTGACAGCAATACCCCGTTAGGACTTGATACTATGCACAGGCAGGCCTTTGATTTGGTTTGAGTTCCAAGAGTAAAATCTATATCCCCTCATTGCAACGTGTTTCTGAAGTTGCCTGTCAATCAAGCAGAGTGTAACCAAACTGAGTTAAGAAATCTGGGCTGCTGGCATGACTGGTTACAAGGTAAGCCCTTGGTCTGCAAGCTCACAGGGCATTGGGCTGAATTTCCATTGGTACAGTAAAATAATTGCTGCTTTTGCTTTAGTGTTCCAGCTGCTCTGGCTTTGAGTGTGTTCAGCTTCTGAGTGGACAAAGCTGAATCTTTAAGGGAGCCAGGAGAAAAAGCCTTACCTAACGGCTTTATTTCAGTCTCCTTGTACAGTGTGAAGCACATTACCCAGGCAGTCCCACTGCTTTCATTTCTCAGGATTTTACAAGGACATTCTAAATTTTACAGACAGAACCTAACATTATACATTCAGCAACTATTTTGTAGCCAGCACTGCCATGTGCCACCTTCTTTTTCCTGGATAAATGCAAAAGAGTGTTGCTCTTACACAAGCCTCAGCACACTGAAGTCTGACTTCCCTCAGCAATTCCTTTTAATTTCAAATGTGATACATAAGAAAGATAAGGTTGTAAAATATGTGTAGACCAATCGAGACAACTTTGACAAGTATAGTGCCCACAATATCTTAAAATACTCTTCAAATAAGGTGAAGAATGTAGTTAATTTATGTTTGGGTATAACAAATGCATTTGCTTTTTCTACAAATATATTTATACAACTTTGTTGGACTAGAGTGGCAGAAAATCTAATGAAAATAAAATAGCAGCTGTTCTTTCTCAGCAGACCATGGCATCCAAATAAGACAGGTTTGTGTAAATGATCACAGTTAGCAAAGAGGACATCTGAGAACCAGCAAAATGATAAAGGTGTCGCCTGCAAGCCTGATGAATTCCATCAATGAGCCACACACAGTGGCAAGAAATCACCAACACTCAAAAGCTGTCCGCTCATCTCTATATTTTCATCCACAAACACATAAACATAACTGCATAATTAATTAATTAAAAGCTTATATTTTTGAACAGTCAGAAACAGTCAGAAGAATGTAGCTTGTCATGGGCATGGAGCAAGAACAATCACAGAACTTGTCATATATTTTAAGGACATCTGCATTGGGCTAGAGAGATGCCTTAGTGGTTAAGAGCACTGACTGCTCTTCTAGAGGACCCAGTTTGGTTCTCAGTACCCACATGACAACTCACAGCCTCCTGTAACTCCAGTTCCAGACAATCTGACACATTTTTTCTGTCCTCTATGAGCACCAGGCATGCCAGTGGTGCACAGACATAAGTGTACATATACAACAATAGTAAAGAATCCCTATATTATTTGACTTTTGTTTTCTCATAGTTAACACTATAAATACAAAATTATTTTATTTCTAAAAAGAAAGAAAGGATGTGCAATCTTTTCTATACCTTGATTCAGGGGCCAGACAACTGCATCCAGTGTGCCCACTACATTGATGGCCCACACTGTGTCAAGACCTGCCCAGCTGGCATCATGGGGGAGAACAACACCCTGGTCTGGAAGTATGCAGATGCCAATAATGTCTGCCACCTCTGCCATGCAAACTGTACCTATGGGTAAGTGTAGCGCAGCCCTATAACAGTGTCTGAAAATTTGTTTGCTGGAATTGTCTACTAAGTTTTCAGGACCCTAAGGTGTTTCAAATCTATGGTTATGGTGGCAGTAGTGGTGTGCTGGTGGGCAGGTCTCGGACTGGTGGGAATATCACTAAGCATCTCAGGATGTTTGACTCAGTAGTCTTAGTTCTTTGACACTGCATGTGCCAGTGGGAAAGGGTGATAGATGGGTATGACTACCAGACTGTCACTTCTTCCCCATCTATATGAATAGGGTTGGGATAAGGATGTTGTGGGCTGGAATGGGAAAGGGGTTGGGGCTATGGCTCCATCAATAACATGCTTTTCATGCTAGCGTGGGGACCTTAGTTTGATCCCCAACATCCATATAAAAGGAAGTCAGGAGTGGTGACAGTACACACCTGTAACCCCGGTACTGGAAAGGTGAAGGCAGGAAGTGGGCTTTCTGTTGAGTTTTAGTTAAATGAGTGATCCTGACCAAAAAAAAAGAGAGCAAGAGCAGTTGTGATTGAAAAATGACAACTGGTGTTAACTTTTAGACTAAGTGGTTAATTTTCTATCTCTCTGTCTCTATTCCTTTCTCTCTCTCTCTCTCTCTCTCTCTCTCTCTCTCTCTCTCTCTCTCACACACACACACACACACACACACACACACACACACACACACCAGTTCCTGACATGTTGCTCCAAAGTATCTTTTTAAAGCCTATTTCATTATTTAGCTATTACAATATAAAATAAAGCTATTTTGCTTATAAATAGCAGAAATATTCTGATTCTATACACAAGATTTATTGGAATACTATAAATTTATAAATATATAAATATTTAATGTGCATCACATTGTATTTCTTCAAACTGCCATCCTTACTCAGAACTATTATTCTTTCTCTGGATCTCTTCTACACCAGCAATACAGCTTTAGGATGCTATATATCTAACTAGATTCTTCTGTAAAATACAATAATAAATAATTCAGTATGGATTACAGGATTTTGTGATCATGAGCTAATATCTGTAATACACTTAAAATAGTGACTAAAACAGGGTGAGCACTTGGTCCATGAATGGTGAGTGTTGATGGTAAGGGTGGTGATGATAGTGGCAATAAGATTGATAGTTGTTAGCTCATGGACTATACATGATGGGACTGATTGTTCAGGCAGCATGTGTATAGTAGAGGATTGCAAATTCGATCATCAATAGGAGGAAAGGACCTCAGCCTTGTGAAGGTTTTGTGCCCCAGTGTAGGGGAATGCCAGGGCCAATAAGTGGGAGAGGGTGGAGTGGCAGGCATGGGGAGGGGGGAAGCAACAGGGGTTTGTTCTTGTTGGTTTTGTTTGTTTGTTTGTTTGTTTGTTTTTTGGAGGGGAAACTGGGAAAGGAGAAATTTACATTTAAATAAAGAAAATATCTAATAAAAAAAGAAAAAGTGAAAAATAAAAAAATTAAATACCATTATGTTTTTAATGTAATCTTTTTATTTTTCACTTTTTCTTTTTTTATTAGATATTTTCTATGACCAATTTATATGCATTAAAAACATGTAACTTTGTATTTTATATGTTTATTCAATAAAGTATAATTGTTTTATATTGTCAAAGCTAAAAAAAAAAGATTGATAGTTGTGATGGTGATGTAGATAATGGTGACGATGGTGATGTGGATAGTGGTGATGGTGATGTGGATAGTGGTGATGG